>AWOL01S0111452.1:0-94075 GCA_000715115.1 Nicotiana otophora
ACTAATATAAATCATAACATAATCTCCTTATCATGTTAAGCACCCTAGTCTCACCCCAAAGATGTTATAATATTCCCAACTTGTGGACTTTCGACGAAACATTGTTTTCTTCAATTGCTTTAGCTTCTGAACTGTCCAACCCTCTTTGTACTTGTTGTTCATGATCTTCAATATTTGTAACCTCAGAGGTAACATGATTAACTTACTTTATATACTTTTAAATATTATCTCATTTTTGGTCCTACATTAGTTTGCTTACGACGCATTTTTACGTACGAAAATAAAGGGTGTCCCAAATCACACATAACAACGACGAAACTACAAATCACGAGTCGATTCAGACTTATGAGTTTATGAAATTTTCAATTCTATAACTCATGCCGAAACATGTCAAATCAATTTGAAATGAACGTAGATTTTGCATACAAGTCCCAAATGACGTAACGAAGCTACCGAAATTTCCGAAACCATAATCCCAACCCGATATCATCAAAGTCAACTCTGGGTCAACTTATAAATTCAAGCTTTATAAAATTTAACCTTTTATTTTTATTTTTTTCAACAACTAACGGAAAACGTGCCTACCCACCTCGGAATAACTTCAAATTTTGTAAACATGTCATAAATATTGTTACAAAGCTTATCGAACTCTCAGAATCAAAATCGGGTCCCTGTATCAACAAAAGTCCAATTATGGCCAATTAAGAAATTCATTAAACCTTTAAATTTCTACTTTCCGTCAAATGTCAATAATTCGAGCTAGGGACTTCCGAATTCGATTTCGGGCATATGCACAAGACCCAAATCACGATACGGACTCAAATAAATTTTGAGGCACTATTTCACATTGTAATCAATTTTTCACATAAAAGTTTTCCGAAAAAACATATGGACTATGCACGCAAGTCGAGGAATGCTGAATGGTGCTATTCGAGGTCTCGGGGCATATAATTGAATGTTAAATTTAAAGATGACCTGTCGGGTCATCACAGTCTCCACCTCTAAAACACACGTTCGTCCTCAAACGGAATTAGAAAAGTACATGGGCTGGTGGAAAGGTGTGGATAAATACTCCGCATGTCTGACTCAGACTCCCAGGTAGATGCTTTAACCGGATGACCTCTCCATTGTACTCGAACTGATGGATAACTCTTAGACCTCAACTATCGGACCTGCCAGGCTAGAATAGCTACCGGCTCTTCCTCATAATTCAAATCTTTGTCCAGTTGGATTGAGCTGAAATCTAAACACATGGGACAGATCACCATGATATTTTCGGAGCATATACACATGGAACACCGAATGAACTGCTAATAAACTAGGTGGTAGTGCAAGCTTGTAGGCTACTTCATCCACCCTTTCAAGAATTTCAAAGGGTTCGATATACCTAGGGCTCAGCTTGCCCTTCTTTTCGAACCTCATTACACCCTTCATAAGTGAAACCCGGAGCAATACTCATTATCCAACTATGAATGAAACATCACGAACTTTACAGTTGGAATAACTCTTTTGCCTAGACTGAGCTGTGTGAAATCGATCCTGAATAATCTTGACCTTATCCAAGGCATCCTGTACCAAATCGGTACCCCACAACCGAGCCTCTCCCGATTCAAACCAGCCAACTGGAGAACGACATCGCCTCCCATATAATTCTTCATGTGGAGCCATCTTAATGCTCGAATGATAGCTATCATTATAGGCAAACTCCGTAAGTGGAAAGAATCGATCCCAAGAACTTCTGAAATCCATAACACAAGCATGAAGCATATCCTCCAATATTTGAATAGTACGCTCGGATTGTTCATCCGATTGAGGATGAAATATTGTACTCAACTCAACCCGTGTGCCTAACTCACACTGTAAAACCCTCCAAAAGTGCGAGGTAAACTGCGTACCTCGATCAGAAATGCTAGACACGGGCTCACCGTGAAGGGAGACAATCTCGCAGATGTAAATCTCCACTAACCGCTCTGAAGAATAGGTAACTGCTACGGGAATGAAATGGGATGACTTGGTCAACCTATCCACAATGACCCAAACTGCATCAAATTTTCTCTGAGTCCATGGTAACCCAACAACAAAATCCATAGTGATACGCTCCCATTTCCACTCAGGAATTCCTAACGTCTGATGCAAACCACCAGGTCTTTGATGCTCGTACTTAACTTGCTGACAAATTAGACATCGAGCTACATATGCAACTACATCCCTCTTCATTCTCCTCCACCAATAATGTTGCCGCAACTCTTAATACATTTTGGTGGCACCCGGATGAATAGAATACCGGGAACTGTGGGACTCTTCGAGAATTAATTCACGAAGCCGATCCACATTTGGCACACAAATACCACCCTGCATCCACATAACTCCATCATCCCCCACAACAACCTTCTTGGCACTACCGTGCCGCACCGTGTCCTTAAGGACAAGCAAATGAGGATCATCATACTATCACTCTCTGATGCGCTCATACAAGGAAGATGGAGTGACTGTGCAAGCTAGAACCCGACTAGGCTCTGAAACATCTAAGCTCACAAACTGATTGGCCAAAGTCTGAACATATGCATCTAGCGGCCTCTCACCAACCATAATATATGCAATGCTGCCCATACTCATAGCTTTTCTACTCAAAGCATCGGACACCATATTGGCCTTTCCAGGGTGATACAAAATGGTGCTATCATAGTCTTTCAACAGCTCCAACCATCTTCTCTGCCTCAAATTGAGATCTTTTTGTTTGAACAGATACTGTAGACTATTATGATTAGTGAATACCTCACACGAAACACCATAAAGGTAATGCCTCCAAATCTTCAGCGCATGAACAATGGCTGCCAATTCTAAGTCATGAATTGTGTAATTCTTCTCATGAACTTTCAACTGCTGCGACACATATTCAATCACCCTGCCATCTTGCATTAATACTACACCGAGCTCAATGCGAGATGCATCATAATACACCGTATAAGATCCTGAACCTGTGGGCAATACCAACACTGGCGCCGTAGTCAAACCAGTCTTGAGCTTCTGAAAGCTCAACTCACACTCGTCTGACCATATGAATGGGGCACCCTTCTGGGGCAATTTGGTCAATGGGGCTGGTATAGATGAAAACCCCTCTACGAACCGGCGATAATAACCTGCCTGACCCAGGAAACTCTGGATCTCTGTTGTTGAAGTGGGTCTAGGCCAGTTCTGAACTTCCTCAATCTTCTTAAAGTCTACATTTATGCCTTATGCTGTTACAACATGCCCTAAAAAGGCCACCGAGTCTAACTAAAACTCGCATTTTGAAAATCTGGCATATAACTGACTATTCCTCAAAGTCTGAAGCACAATCTGAAGATGCAACTCATGCTCCTCTCAACCATATGCCAAGCCTTCGTATACGAGATAACCTTGCTGGTAGAATGATCAGGAGTCACTTTCTACTCTAATTGAGGCAACCACGACATGACTAAGGTCACCATTTTGGCATGATAATCCAATATAGCACGATAGGGTGATAACTAATCCATACCTAAGATGACATCAAAATCTACCATATCAAGAAGTAGAAGATCTACGCTTGTCTCGAGACTCCCAATAATAACTACACATGAATGATAGACACGATATACAACAATAGAATCTCCCACTGGTATGGACACATACACAGGAGCACCCAAAGAATCACGAGGCACAACAAGATATAAAGCAAAATAGGAGGACACATTAGAATAAGTAGATCCTGGATCAAATAGACTGAAGCATCTATATGGCAAACTGTAACAATACCTGTGATCATGACATCGGATGACTCGGCCTCAGGCCTAGCTGGAAAAGCATAAAATTGGGGCTGGGCCCCACCACTTTGAACTACATCTCTAGGAAAATCCCTAGCTGGCTGGCCTCCACCTCTAACATTTTGACCTCTACCTCTAGCTACCTGACACGTTCCTCTAGCTGGCTGGGCGAGCGGTGGAGTAACCGGTGCCAGTATGATGGCACAATAATCTTGTTGAGATCTGTTGCTCGACAACCTAGGGCGATGCCTCCTGATATGACCAATGTTCCCACACTCATAGCACGCATCCTGCTGCCGTGGCTGCCAAAGTTAAAGCTGAACAGAACGTTCCAGATAACCACTATAGTGACTTTAGAGTGGTGGTGCACTAATAGGAGCTGAATGTGCACTAAATGTTGCCTGCCCAAAGTAAGGCATATAAGGATCATGACTCCCTGAATCACCGTGAGATGTCTGAAGTGTTGAATAAAATGGCGTGGAAGGATGACCCCTACCATAAGTAACCCTACCTCCAGATGGGGCGCCTATGAAATTACCGGAATGATGGGGCCTCTTATCCGACACTGGCCATCTTTCATGAGCACGAACTAACTCGATTCGCCTAGCAATATTCACGGCTGTCTAGAAGGAAATATCACTCCCTGTCTCCTTAGCCATCTGAAGCCTGATAGTATAAGTGAGTCCATCAATGAATCTCCTCACTCTCTTCTTTTTAGTAGGAAGCAAGACGATGACATGACGTGCTAAGTCCACAAATCGAGTCTCAAACTAGGTAACAGTCATACTACCCTGCAGGAGATGCTTAAACTGCTTGTGGTAATCCTCTCCCAGGTAAGTGCAGGTGAATCAACTGGTCTAGTAAATACATAATCTCTCCACTACCTCTTGGTGGAGCCAGTCATTTGAAACACACCAAAATCGACCCATTTGCTTTTAACTATTCCCATGTTCCACAACACCTCATGGCAGCGGTCAAGATAATCCTGTGGGTCCTTAGAAGGTGTACTACTGAAGTGAACTGGAAAGAGCTTAGTAAACTTGTCCAATCTCAATAAGGCCTCAGAAGACATGGCAGGCCTATCACCGGCCTGTGCCGCAACAACTGACTGAACTACCCCAACTGGTGGGACTGCTAGAGCCTGATACTGGGGAGATATCTGCTTCAGAGCGGGAGTAGTGGGAGTTTGTGCTCCTCCCCCCCACCTATGAAATGGCTGGTGCCACTGGAAATGTACCATTCTGCATCACACCCTCCAGTAGGCTCACCAAACGGAGTAGCTATGAATCCTGCCGGGACTTGAACTGGTCCAACAGGTACTGTCAGAGCTGGAATCTCCCCTTCGAAATCCTCTTGAGGCTCCATAACAGGTGCTACTTCTCGAGCTCAAGGTTGTGCTCTGCCTCGACCTCTAGCGGGACCTCGCCCTCTGCCCCTAGTCACAACTGTCACTGGGGGATCCGGCTCGTGTTCGCCTGTAGGTGTAGTGTGTGTTCTCGCCATCTGTGAGAGAACAAGAATAAAAGAGTTCAATCATCAATGAAAGAATAAAATCGCACGACATAGAAGAAGAAAAGTGAAATTGTTCCTAAACTCCATAGCCTCTGAGAGATAAGTACATACGTCTCCGTACCGATCCTTCAAACTCTACTAAGCTTGCTCGTGACTCGTGAGACCTAAGTAACCTAGTGCCGCGATACCAACTTGTCACGACCCGAAATTTCCACCTTCGGGGCCGTGATGACGCCTAACATTTCACTTGCTAGGCAAGACAACGTTAGAATAATTTTGTTTTTGCCATTCTTAACAATTCGTTTTAGTTAATAATAAAGAAACCAAATAATTGGAATAATGTATGAATTAAAGTGAACAAAACAAAATAATAATGAATTCGAAATACCATCCCAGAACTGGTGTCACAAGTGCACGAGCTTCTAAAAATAAGTATTCACGGATTCAAGGATGTAAATAAGTATGAAATCATGAAATATAAATTATTTAGGATAAAGAACACTTACCCAGTTCAAACTTGTGAAAACCCCCTTTGAAATTGTCCAAAACCGAGGTCTAAAACTCTAAAAATAAACAAAAATATCGGACTCCAGACTTATACATTCTGTCCAGGCAAGCCGCATGTGTGAAATGCGACTTGTCTCATTGTTTCCAGGCTAATATTTGCAGTACCAGCCTCCAGTAAATCGATCATAACTTTCTGTAAAAAAGTCCAAATGTTAAATGGTTTACCTTTTTGGAGACTAGATTTAAAGGGCTACAACTAAGATGCTTTGATCATCTCCAAAGTTCTTATAGATTACGAGATATAAGCTTCCAAAGTCAGCCTTGTGCAGCAGAAATTTCTGCGATGCACACTGCCAGGCAAAACAACTGCAGTACCAGGTTTCGGTTAATCGATCATAACTTTATGTACAAATGTCCAAATGATGAATGGTTTAAAATTATGGAAACTAGATTCAAAGGGATACAACTTTTTGTTTTTAGTTCATCTCCAAATTCCTTACATATTACGAGATATAAGCTTCCAAAGTCAGTCCTGTGCAGCAGAAATATCTGCGATGCATAAACACTGCTGTAGCCAAAAACTAGCAGTTAACAATAGCCTAGAAATGGTCCGCAACCACTCCGAAACTCGCCCGAGCCCCTCGGGACCCCATCCGAACATACCAACAAGTCTCAAAACATTTTACGGATCTACTCGATGTCTCAAATCACACATAACAATGACGAAACTACTAATCGCGCGTCGATTTAGACTTATGAGTTTATGAAATTTTCAATTCTATAACTCGCGCCGAAACATATCAAATCAATTGGGAATGAACTCAAATTTTGCGTACAAGTCCCAAATGATATAATGAAGCTATTGAAATTTCCGGAACCATAATCCGAACCCGATATTATCAAAGTCAACTCTCGGTCAACTTATAAATTCAAGCTTTATAAAATCAAATATTTTGTTTTTCAAAACTAACGGAAAACGTGCCTACGCACCTCAGAATAACTTCAAATTTTGTACACAAATCATAAATATTATTACGAAGCTAATCGAACTCTCAGAATCCAAATTGTGACCCGGTATCAACAAAAGTCCAATTATGGCCAATTAAGGAATTCTTTAAACCTTTAAATTTCTAATTTCCGTCAAATGGCTATAATCCGAGCTAGGGACTTCCGAATTCGATTCCGGGCATACGTCCAAGTCCTAAATCACGATACGTACCCTCCGGGACCATAAGAACACTGATCCGGGTCCGTTTGCGTAAAATACTGACCGAAGTCAACTCAAATGAGTTTTGAAGCACTATTTCACATTTTAATCAATTGTTCACATAAAAGTTTTTCGGAAAAATATACAGACTGCGCATGCAAGTCGAGGAATATTGAAAGGTTCTATTCGAGGTCTCGGAGCACATAATTGAATGTTAAACTTAAAGATGTGACCTATCGGGTCATCACAAAAATCCTTTCAAACCAAACTTATGGAATTCTAAAACCTTCAAAATGCCAACTTTCCATATTAAGCGCTGAAATGCTCCCGGACCACCCGATACTCAACCCGAACACATGCCCAAGTCTGAAATCATCATACGAACCTATTTGAACCTTCAAATCCCAAGTCATGCACTCAAAAGTCAAACCGTAGTCAATTCTCCCAACTTAAAGCTTCCGAAATTAGAATTTTTCATCCGAAGCAACTCTGAACTTCCCGAAATTCGATTCCAATTACGCGTACATGTCATAAAACATGAAGTGAAGCTAGTAAAGGTATCAAACAGCCGAGCGACGCACTAGAGCTCAAAACAACCGGTCTGGTCGTTACATTTTTCCACTCTTAAACATACGTTCGTCCTCAAACGTGCCAAGGACCGTTCCAGAGTTGTCCATAATCATTTTTTAACACCTCGTGCACGTGCCCGAGCCACCACAACCCATGTGAGCACATTAGCACGAGCCAAACTGAAGATCCTCCCTAGAACCTTAGCTAACAAGCCTTAGAACTGAATTCTAACATTCGGAATTCTCCACGACACCCGATTCTAACATACGAACACCGCATCAATCCATACACACTGTACCAAAACCTGATCATGCACCTATGCTGAAATCACACCATGCACCACATAAGTCATCTGCCCATAATAACATCCTCCGACTATAATAGTTGAAATTGCACGAATCCGATGTCCGCAATACACTTCATGATAAGCCCTATTCCAACTCTTGAAATGCTTCCACGACGAAAGAGATGCGTAGAAACTCATTACCACCTGACAAATAAATAAATCATGGGGGTCTCTCCACCTGATAAGAATCATTACCTTATCCTGAACTGGAAACGATATTTTCTCTTTACTATACCCTACACAAATCCGATAGCACTGACCTCAGGTCTAATAACCTCGTCTCACCCAGTACAAGCTGCTCGGGAAATAAGTCACCTCACACAATGTCTAAAATCTCATATGGCGCCATTGAAGCGCTAACAAGCTATAACTCGAATATGACACATAGGAAAGAACGAACTTTGGAAAAGAACTACCCATCCCGCGTAACGAATAAAACAACTGAAAAGATGCTATGAACCTTTCTCAAAGAATGACAAACAAAATACACATAAACAAGTATAGGGAACCGTACTTAACATCTCACTGTTGCGGCGTGCAACCCGATCCAAGCGTGACATCGTTGCGGCATGCAACCCGATCCAAACATGATACTGTTGCGACGTGAAACTCGATCCAAATAATATACCCATGGAGGCGTGCCACCCAATCCACACAGAACAACAAATAAGGAAGTTCCCATCGAGCCATAATGCTTATTCCTACGAAATACCCGAATATCGACCACATGCATGGAAAGTGCAAAACTACAACCCTGAGGAGACGGATAGCGCCATACGCTACAAAACCCAAGAACAACTAAGGTACGATAAATGACCTGCATCTCGAGAGCCATCCTACTCATATAACACCACAAGCTACACGGGATCACAACACATGTACGAATAATCAAGCCGTCTCACAACCCATATGGCACAATAGAGTATTATATGGAATAGCTGATGACAGGAATAACATCCAATGCTCGAACACTCCTCCGCAAGCAATGCTATGCCGAACGAACACATCCGACTTGATGTAGAGCATACATTCACATTAGACCCACCAACGGACCCCAACCCAATGCCGATCATCCCATACTAGGACAACAACCTTTCAAGGATCCACAATGGCCCTATTCATGACACACACGAGCAACCGTCCCAATCTGGAACAAACTCCCATAGTTCACAACCAAAGGAATAGAGCGCCTTTCAGGCATAAACTCTCACATTAATGATAGTACCATAATCTTCATGCTTGGTGTCAATCTTTAACAATCAAGTGACTAATATGTCACACTTATATAATTTTCCCATGGGATACGCTCCCACGACCTTCCACACCACATAGCAAAGTCTGCACCTCCACACCACCAACCGTACTAATTCTGTAAAGCCAACCAAGATCCACAAATCAATACACAAAGCCTCTTACACAGGACACCGTTCTCAGATGACACTAAAGAAAATGCCAACTTACTCTGAACATCTGAATTCTTCCCTGCTCATCCGAGATCGTGACATTCTTGTCAACACCGAACCGTAACCTTGATCCTCAACTTCCAATTCCCATGCCGCTCACTGCACCTATCACGCCGCTACACGAGAGTACAAGAATTCATCATAACCCCTGAACTACTAATAGAATAAACACTTCATTGGCTAGAATCCTTTTCACTCAACTTATTTCAGAAAAACCATTGCAACACGCAATTGAATTCTGATAACCGCAGAAAATAAAAACCTCGAGTCGTGGTCTAAACTCATAACTCTTCCGGGATCCATTTACACATAATAAGGCCATTAGAATCAAATACCTCCCAAATCAATCAAATTATGGTGGTTGTCAAGCCCGCACGTACAACCTCCAACCACTTGTATAACTTAATGCGTCGAAGGAACTGATCATTGCCACAATTATGTTGATTCAAACCATTACCAACCGACCCATTAAAAAACATAACAAAACTCGATCAACACTCATCCCGAGTGATCCAAATCACGAGATAACATTATCTCAATACCCTTTGCAAAAACTCTATCCTTAACCACACAACAAATCCAAAATCCTTAGACATTGCGCTTACATCCTTGAACCCATAGAACCACTATTGGGAGTCACCCACTCTGACCTGGTCCCGAGTATAATCAAACTCCAACGCATTGTTAGCACACAAACACTCCCAAAGAACCACCCGGATGAATTCTTTTCATTGCACATCATATCCACAAGAAGTATAAACTACGAGTCTTCCCAAAACCTGCACATGAATCGATAAGGCAAAATATAGCACATATTCATCAAGTTCTTTGCTTGAATTACCCCTGATGTTTTCTTTTCTTAGTCATAATTAATCCAACAATGCACTAATAACCAAAAACTGCACAAGCAGACAACCACGCGATCCAATCATAGGCGATGGCTCCCCCACTTAGTTTTAAGTTACAATCACATAAATCTAGAGCCCACAAAGATTCCACCTTCTCAATTACCATGATCTCGCACCGTTTACCCGCCACATTTCTCGTAATCTCTTGTTAAACTTCTCATGAAATTCTGAATTATATGCCACAATCGAATATTCAACCTTCTATCGGGTAGTAAGTAGAACTCTTCGTAGAAACTTCATCAAAATCATGCAACCGCTAACCTACTCACGGGAGATGACCAACCTATGGAATTCTATACCGACATCTTCCAATGACGCTGCACTGGTACCACTACTACGAAATCAGTAAACCCTCCCGAGCCCATGCTCGTCCACCAGCTGTCCAAGTGTGTTCATTCTCCATTTATATCAACTGAAAGTTTGACAATACATTCCAAAGTCGCAGTCACGTCGTATCCCATAACGATAATCAAGCTCTTACACCCTAGACACTCCAAGCCAAATTCTTTCCGTCATATTCAACCTTCCTCAGCACAGTAGCCACCATACCAAATAAAATCTGTAGACCTAGTCACCGTCCACCATGATCCCCAAATCGCTCTAACTTTTCTCAAGGCATGTGGCTATCCTACAATTGAATCCATATTCTACTTTGCCACTCCCACTTCGGTTAAACCATCTCCTTTAAGCAACTTCTCGACCTCTACTTTTCATACTTGACCTGCTAGCAATTCAACCACCGCGAGAGATCTCCCACCATGTCCTTCCTCATCCTTCGCTGCCAAAATGCTGCCTCAAATCAAAACTCATCTCTGTAGCACCTCAACTAATAAATTGCTACGAACTCTAAGCCTCCTCGAAGACCATCTTTATCTAGCCATCAGCATTAGAAACACCGACTCGATTCTGAAACTGCTACACACCGCCATCTCCGACAACTGCTTCTCAGGCACCATTTCACAACTTCCTGCCTGAAAGGCAAATCGAAGAAGACCATAACACTGGCGAACCATAATGCGTTCCAACAAGGACGACGACACTACATCACAAATGAGAATTCCGCCACGCTCGAAAATATCAAGTCTCGTTGCTCCATCATCCAAAGACTGAACATCCATAGTCCGATTGTCTTTCCTCCCTTGAATTAAATGCCAAACCTCTAAGCCATGCACTGAGAAATCCTCTCTGCAGTCACTCACTGACACATAAACAAGAACCTCACCATTACACCAACACTATGCGATAATAACACATGAACATCATAATAATTTGTGCATAGCCTCGAAGCCATAGGAAATACAGATACTGGGCTGAAATGACATAACACCCTTTTGCAAGGCAACGATAATAGCCTGCCAAAATATGCAGGGAGTAACATCCTGCACCACGTTTGCAGTACCACTACAACTCCTCAATGTCCAATTGATAACAAGCTCTCCACGTCGCATAAGATTGAGTAGGAAGGAAATGAAGGCATAAGCTCCAATGGAATCAAACTGCATGAAGAGGAATCAAGAAGGGAAGTGTTCCTAACAGCCTTGTAGCCTCTCGAATATAAGTACAGACATCTTCGTACCGATCCGCAAGACTCTACTAGACTTGCTCATGACTCATGAAACGTAAGTGAACTTAGAGCTCTGATAGCAATTTGTCACAACCTAAAACCCACTATAGGTCGTGATGGCGCCGAACATCAATGTTAGGAAAGTCAACGATGAACTACCAACTTAATTATTTATTTTATTCATTTTGAAATCATGAATCCTATTAGATAGAGAGACCGATGCATCAAAAATCGTACATATGTATGATTTAAGTAAAATATAAAGTTGAAGTGTCTCAATGGTAAGCAAAATCATAAAAAGAATTCTAGAACGCCCCAAAAACCTAGTGTCACAAGTGCATGAGCATTTACTAAGGAGTACAATAATAATACAACATCTGTACGGAAAGTAAATAAGACAGGATAAAGTAAATAGTATGGTGGAGACTCTGTGGGCTATGATACGTAACCTAGAATGTAGCTCGAAAACAATATCCTCAGCAGCTGTGCCTACGTGCCAAGATGACCACCAATTGAACATGTCAGATCCTGCACATTTAGTGCAGATATGTAGCATGCGTACGTAAATCAACACGTCTCCAGAAAGTATCTAGCCTAACTCCTGAGAAGTAGTGACGAGAAGTCGACATCGACACTTACTAGAGGTCCAATAAAGCAATATGATAAATCATAAGCACATATGAAAAACAACAGCAATAATGGGGTAATTCCATACTGACATCTTCCAATGATGCTGCACTAGTATTACTACTACCAAATCAGTAAACCCTCCTGAGCCCATGCTCGTCCACCGGCTGTCCAAGTCTATTCATTCCCCATTGACATCAACTGAAAGTGCGACAATACATTCCAAACTCATAGTCACGTCATATCCCATAACGATAATCAAGCTCTTACACCCCTAGACATTCCAAGCCAACTTCTTTCCGTCATATTCAACCTTCTTCAGCACATTAGCCACCATTCCAAATACATCTGTAGACCTAGTCACCGTCCACCATGATCCCCAAATCGCTCTAACTTTTCT
Organism: Nicotiana otophora; assembly: GCA_000715115.1. NCBI lineage: Eukaryota > Viridiplantae > Streptophyta > Magnoliopsida > Solanales > Solanaceae > Nicotiana > Nicotiana otophora. Next base: position 12,890 of record AWOL01S0111452.1, read on the forward strand.
CAAGGCACGTGGCTATCCTACAATAGAATCCATATGCTATTCTGCCACTCCCACTTTGGTCAAACCATCTCCTTTAAGCCACTTCTCGACCTCTACCTTTCATACTTGACCTACTAGCAATTGAACCACCGTGAGACACCTCCCACCATGTCCTTCCTCATCCTTCGCTGCCAAAATGCTGCCTCAAATCAAAACTCATCTCTGTAGCACCTCAACTAATAAATTGCTACGAACTCTAAGCCTCCTCGAAGACCATCTTTATCTAGCCATCAGCATTAGAAACACCGACTCGATTCTGAAACTGCTACACACCGCCATCTCCGACAACTGCTTCTCAGGCACCATTTCACAACTTCCTGCCTGAAAGGCAAATCGAAGAAGACCATAACACTGGCGAACCATAATGCGTTCCAACAAGGACGACGACACTACATCACAAATGAGAATTCCGCCACGCTCGAAAATATCAAGTCTCGTTGCTCCATCATCCAAAGACTGAACATCCATAGTCCGATTGTCTTTCCTCCCTTGAATTAAATGCCAAACCTCTAAGCCATGCACTGAGAAATCCTCTCTGCAGTCACTCACTGACACATAAACAAGAACCTCACCATTACACCAACACTATGCGATAATAACACATGAACATCATAATAATTTGTGCATAGCCTCGAAGCCATAGGAAATACAGATACTGGGCTGAAATGACATAACACCCTTTTGCAAGGCAACGATAATAGCCTGCCAAAATATGCAGGGAGTAACATCCTGCACCACGTTTGCAGTACCACTACAACTCCTCAATGTCCAATTGATAACAAGCTCTCCACGTCGCATAAGATTGAGTAGGAAGGAAATGAAGGCATAAGCTCCAATGGAATCAAACTGCATGAAGAGGAATCAAGAAGGGAAGTGTTCCTAACAGCCTTGTAGCCTCTCGAATATAAGTACAGACATCTTCGTACCGATCCGCAAGACTCTACTAGACTTGCTCATGACTCATGAAACGTAAGTGAACTTAGAGCTCTGATAGCAATTTGTCACAACCTAAAACCCACTATAGGTCGTGATGGCGCCGAACATCAATGTTAGGAAAGTCAACGATGAACTACCAACTTAATTATTTATTTTATTCATTTTGAAATCATGAATCCTATTAGATAGAGAGACCGATGCATCAAAAATCGTACATATGTATGATTTAAGTAAAATATAAAGTTGAAGTGTCTCAATGGTAAGCAAAATCATAAAAAGAATTCTAGAACGCCCCAAAAACCTAGTGTCACAAGTGCATGAGCATTTACTAAGGAGTACAATAATAATACAACATCTGTACGGAAAGTAAATAAGACAGGATAAAGTAAATAGTATGGTGGAGACTCTGTGGGCTATGATACGTAACCTAGAATGTAGCTCGAAAACAATATCCTCAGCAGCTGTGCCTACGTGCCAAGATGACCACCAATTGAACATGTCAGATCCTGCACATTTAGTGCAGATATGTAGCATGCGTACGTAAATCAACACGTCTCCAGAAAGTATCTAGCCTAACTCCTGAGAAGTAGTGACGAGAAGTCGACATCGACACTTACTAGAGGTCCAATAAAGCAATATGATAAATCATAAGCACATATGAAAAACAACAGCAATAATGGGGTAATTCCATACTGACATCTTCCAATGATGCTGCACTAGTATTACTACTACCAAATCAGTAAACCCTCCTGAGCCCATGCTCGTCCACCGGCTGTCCAAGTCTATTCATTCCCCATTGACATCAACTGAAAGTGCGACAATACATTCCAAACTCATAGTCACGTCATATCCCATAACGATAATCAAGCTCTTACACCCCTAGACATTCCAAGCCAACTTCTTTCCGTCATATTCAACCTTCTTCAGCACATTAGCCACCATTCCAAATACATCTGTAGACCTAGTCACCGTCCACCATGATCCCCAAATCGCTCTAACTTTTCTCAAGGCACGTGGCTATCCTACAATAGAATCCATATGCTATTCTGCCACTCCCACTTTGGTCAAACCATCTCCTTTAAGCCACTTCTCGACCTCTACCTTTCATACTTGACCTACTAGCAATTGAACCACCGTGAGACACCTCCCACCATGTCCTTCCTCATCCTTCGCTGCCAAAATGCTGCCTCAAAGCAAAATCCATCTCTGTAGCACCAGAACTAATAAATTTCTACGAACTCTATGCCTTCTCGAACACCATATTTCTCAAGCCATCAGCATTAGAAACACCGACTAGATTCTGAAACCGCTACACACTGCCATCTCCGATAACTGCTTCTAAGGCACCATTTCACAACACCCTGCCCCGAAGGCAAATCAAAGAAGACCATAACACCAGTGAACCTTAATGCGTTCCAACAAGGACAACGACACCACATCACAAATGAGAATTCCACCACGCTCAAAAATATCATGTCTCGTTGCTCCATCATCCAAAGGCTGAAAATCCACAGTCCGATTGCCTTTTATCCGCTGGAATTAAATGCCAAACCTTTAAGACAGGCACTGAGAAATCCCCCTTTCGAGTCATTCACTGACACATAAAAAAGAACAACACCATTACACAAACATTGTGTGACAATAACACATGAATATCATAATAATCCGTGCATAGGCTCGAAACCATAGGAAATACAAATACTGGGCTGAAACGACAGAACACCCTTTCGCAAGGCGACGATAATAGCCTGCCCAAATACGCAGGGAGAAACATCCTGCACCACGTTTGCAGTACCACTACAACTCCTCAATGTCCAATTGATAAAAGCTCTCCACGTCGCATAAGATTGAGTAGGAAGGAAATGAAGGCATAAGCTCCAATGGAATCTAACTGCACGAAGCGGAATCAAGAAAGGAAGTGCTCATAACAGCCTTGTAGCCTCTCGAAGATAAATACAGACGTCTCCGTACCGATCCGCAAGACTCTACTATACTTGCTCATGACTCGTGAAACGTAAGTGAACTTAGAGATCTGAAAGCAATTTGTCACAACCTAAAACCCACTATAGGTCGTGATGGCACCCAACATCAACGTTAGGAAAACCAACTGTGAACTACCAATTTAATTGTTTATTGTATTATTTTTGAAATCATGAATCCTATTAGATAGAGAGATCGATGCATCAAAAATCATACATACGTATGATTTAAGTAAAATATAAAGTTGAAGTGTCTCAATGGTAAGCAAAGTCATAAAAAAAAATACAACATCTGTAGAACGCCCCAAAACCTGATGTCACAAGTGCATGAGCATTTACTAAGGAGTACAATAATAATACGACATCTGTACGGAAAGTAAATAAGACAGGATAAAGTAAATTGTATGGTGGAGACTCTGTGGGCTATGATACGTAGCCTAGAATGCAGCTTGCTGTAAATCTCCTCAGCAGTTGCGCCTACGCGCCAAGATGACCACCAATTGAACGTGTCAGATCCTGCACATTTAGTACAGAAGTGTAGCATGAGTACATAAATCAACGCGTACCTAGTAAGTATCTAGCCTAACCCCTGAGAAATAGTGACGAGGAGTTGACATCAACACTTACTAGAGGTCCAATAAAGCAATATGATAAATCATAAGCAGATACGAAGCACACCAACAATAATGGGGTAACATTGTAAGTTACATAATCTTCAAAAAATTTATTTTATAGATACAAATTTCTCAGTCTCGTGTTTTATCTCAACAACTCAGATATATTAAGTTCTAGAAACCAACGGATAAGGAACACCATACTAAATGCAAGGAAACAGTGTGAGGAAAATCTCGTGAATATTCAGACTGCTAGCGATATAACGCACGATTATGCCGAAGTCGTACGGCCCGGTCTAGAATAATGTGTACACTGCCGAGGGTCGAGCGACACTAACCATAGATACATTTATTATACTGCCAAGGCGTTCGGCCCGCTCCATAAGAAAGGAAGGAAACCATCAAATTACGAGACACGTGCTTACAATACAAAACATGAACACAAAGTAAATATAACCTTTACCGTTTCTCAAATAACTTGCCAACAACTCAAGGTGATACGACTCGGCCTTATATATATATATATATATATGTATTTGTAAAACAATTTCAATTATAAATTCAATTAATTAAGCCAGCAGAGTGAGTTCAAATGATTCAAATATTACATGATTAAATCCTAAGTCTACCCGGACATAAACATGCTTTAGCTACGTATGGACTCTCGTCACCTTGTGCGTATGTAGCACCCATAACTAGTAGAACATATCAATTACATCACCTAAGGGGTAGTTTCCCCCTCACAAGGTTAGACATGAGACTTACCTCGCTCCGAAGTTCCATAACCGACTCCAACGCCTCTCTAACACCTCAAACCAAATGCCCATCGATCCAAACTTGTCAAACAATCATGAAAAATCAATAAAAATATAGTCCAACATCATAGTTAATTTATTTATAATAATTTTCAACTCCGCTCGAAAAGTCAAAAAAGTCAACCCTTGGGCCCACATTCCTGTATTCCAAAAATTATTGAAAATAAATATTACCCATAACTCATATGGTCTATATTGAAAATATCATCCAATATCGTCCATGAAACGACCCTCAAATCAAGGATTTACCATTTCTCAACTTTGGGGCTCAAAATCCCAGTTTCTACAATCCAAATACGGATAAAATTAATACTAAATGGAAATAATAAGAGAGAAACATCAAAAAAATGTCATATATTTACCCCCTTGTTGAGACGAGAACAACACCGTAAATATCACCCCAAACGGAGCTCTAGAACTCAAGATATGCCAAAGATATTAAATTTTTCGGTTTAAAACACTATCGTGATGATTTTTCTTCATCGCCTTCGCGGGAGATCTTCATGTTCGCGAAGGGCCATTTTTTGCATTGACCGGTCAACCCATAAATCCTTCTTCACGTTCGCGAAGAACAAAGCATCGCACCAAAAACCAACAATTTTGTCCGACACGGAAATGGGCATAACTCTCTCATACGAAACACACCCGAGGCCCCCAGGACCCCATCCAATCACACAAACCAGTCTCAAAACATAACATGAACCTAATAGAGGCCTCAAATCACACCAAACAATATCAAAACCATGAATTGACAATCGAAACTGTAACGACCCGACTGGCCGTTTTGAGTATTTATGCTCCTTTTAACTATTTGAAGTCTTGAATAGCTTCATTTGATGTATTGTATCCTGTGTGTATTGTCGGCTTTAGTTTTCCAGGCGTTTCAGAATTATTTTGGAAGAATGAAATTCATATTTAAAGTGTAAGTCGAGAAGGTTGACCGGATATTGACATATGTATAAATGACACCGGAATAGAGTTTTAGTGATTCCAATAGCTCCGTATTTTGATTTTGGAATTAGGAGTGTGTCCGAAAAATCATTTGGAAGTTCGTAGTTAAATTAGGCTTGAAATGGCGAAAGCAGGAAATTTAAGTTTGAAAGTTTCACCGGGGAGTTGACTTTTTGATATCGGGGTCGGAATCCAATTTTGAAAATTTTCATAGGTCCGTTTTGTCATTTATGCCTTGTGTACAAAATTTGAGGTCAATCGGACTTGATTTGATAGGTTTCGACATCGAATGTAGAAGTTGGAATTTCTTAGTTTCATTAAGCATGAATTGGGGTATGATTCGTGGTTTTAGCATTGTTTGATCTGATTTCAGGTTTTGACTAAGTTCGTATGATGTTTTAAGACTTGTTGGTATGTTTGGTTGACAGATTGAATTTTGGACATGGAAGATGCTGAAGCTGCAGATTTTTGGTGTCTGATTTCCTTCTTTGCGTTCGCGATGGAAGTCTGATGTTCGCGAAGGGTAGCTGGTGGAAGGTGAAGAATTGTTCTTCGCGTTCGCAAAGGGGGATACGTGGCCGCGAAGGACTGGGTAGGTGATGCATCGCGAACGCCTGAAGGGGGTCGTATTCACGAAGAGGAAGAAGAGGCGACAGGGACCCCACGCGTTTTGTCTTCGCATTTGCGAAATGGGTACCGCGTTCGCGAAGCTTAGGGTCAGATAGGCACCACGTTCGCGAGTGAAGCTTTGCAATCACGATGAAGCTTTTGGAAGCTGTGCAAATTGTGCTTCATGAACGCGAGGCATCTTCCGCGTTCGCAAAGAAGGAATCGCTGGGCAGAGAGTTTAGGTTCTGAAAATGGGATTGCGTCCCATTTTCCATTTTTAACGATTTGGAACTCGGGGAGAGGCGATTTTCGGGAGATTTGCAAGGGAAACAATGAGATAAGTATTCTTAACTCAATTTTGGTCAAATTACCCGAATTTATTGCTATTTTTAGCATTTAATTGGTGTTTTAAGTTGGAAAATTGTGAAACCCTTAAGTTTAAATTGAAGATTCGAGGGTCGAGTTGATGTCGGAATTTAGTAAATTTGGTATGGTTGGACTCGTGGTTTAATGGACGTTCATATTTTGTAACTTTTGTCGAGTTCCGATATGTGGGTCCCACTGATGTTTTTTGAGTGGAATTTCAGATTTTGTTCGAAAATTAATAATTTCACATGAAAGTAATTACTATAATTTTGTTGACTGAATCGAATTAATTGTGACTAGATTTGAGGCGTTGTGAGGCAGATTCGCGAGGGAAGGGCATATTGGAATAAATAATTACACGGTTTGAGGTAAGTAACATTTCTAAACTTGGAGCTGAGGGTATAAACCCCAAAAGTACGTGTTATATGATTTGTTTGGGGGTGACGCACATGCTAGGTGACGGGAGTGTGGGCTTGCACCGTAGAAACTGCGACGCAATTGATTTCGTGGAATTGTGTAGTCAAATAATCTTGGCATTGTCCATGTACTTTCATGTGTTAAGGAAATCAAGCTGAGAATCATGTTAAAATTCATGCTGAGGCTATATGCCAGTATTATTGAGACCCATAGAGGTCATGTTGCTGTTGAATTATTTGTTTAAATTATAATTTCGTACTCAGTCATATACATTCATTGCATATCTTATCTCAGTCTCTGTTTTTATTTATCGATATATCATATCATCATTTTGGGCTAGTTTCATGATATTGGGAGCCTGGGAGACTGGAGAGATTGATGACTGAGTGAGGTCGAGGGCCTGATTGTGAGGATAATTATGGGATCGGGCTGCATGCCGCAACAGGCCATATTGGCTTTATATATGACATTATTATATGGATCGAGGTTGCATGCTGCAACAGGCCTTATAGGTTTATTATTATGGGATCGGGCTGCATGCCGCAGCAGGCCAAATTGGCTTATTATAGCGCTTGCGCTGAAAGAGCCCCTCCGGAGTCTGCACCCCCACAATGAGCATAGATGATGTTATATTCGGGATAGACTTCCTAAGGCATGGAGTTGCCTTATTTATTTATATTTGGGATGGACTTCCAGGGCATGGAGTTGCCTTATTTATTTATATTTGGGATGGACTTCCAGGGCATGGAGTTGCCTTATTTATTTATATTTGGGATGAACTTCCCAGGGCATGGAGTTGCCTTATTTATTTATAATTTCCCTAGGCATGGATCTTGCCCGAATCATTTATTATATTTGGGATGGACTTCCAGGGCATGGAGTTGCCTTATTTATTTATAATTTCCCTAGGCATGGATCTTGCCCGAATCATTTATTATATTTGGGATGGAGTTCCCTAGGCTGGATTGGCCTTGTACAGTACTGAGTGACTGAATGTCAGTTATTATGTATATAAATATGGGATGGATATTCCATGTACTAGATTGGCGAGTGATTGAGTACTCTGGGAGTGTGAGTACATGAGTTCGTCACTGCGCTACATTGCATTAGACATGCATACTTGATATGTAGGCATAGAGAAATATGTTTCCTCATGCCATCTAATAATGAAAATTCTTATCTACCATTAAAGTTTTTGAGAAAAATCACATATCTCAGACTTACTCATATTTCGGTGACTATCGACAAAAGATTTGAGTTTTACTGTTATACTTGGAAAGAAAATGTTTATTTTCCAGAACTGTATACGAGCTGTGCATTTTATTATTGAGTTATTACTTGTGCTACTTTAAATTATATTGTTATGAACTGTTATTGGTTATTGGAGTTGGACTCTAACATTGGTACAAACTCATCACTACTTTTAACCTAAGGTTAGGTTTGTTACTTATTGAGTACATGGGGTCGGCTGTACTAATACTACACTTCTGCACCTTGCGTGCAGATTTATGATGCTGATGTTGCTGCGTGCGGTGGGAGCTGGATCTTAAGATGTACTTGCATTCCAGTCATTGTTGCCTTCTGTTCATGGTAGTTTTAGAATTTTAATCTGTTCATGTATATTTCAAACAGATGACACATTTTTATCACACAGTAGTTTTTGTAAATTCTAATCTTGGAAGCTCATGATTTATACTACCAGTCCTTGGGAGTGTATTAGAGGCAGTTAACTATTAATTGAATCGGATTGTTGTTATTTTGCTTACCTAGCAGGTGAGGTTAGGTTCCATCATGGCTAGCTGGATTTTGGGTCGTGACAAGTTGGTATCAGGGCTCTAGGTTCATAGGTTCTACAAGTCATGAGCAAGTGTTTAGTAGAGTCTTGCAGATCGGTATGATGATGTCCATACTTATCTTCGAGAGGCTACAAGGCATTTTGGATAGTTTCCCATCTTTCTTTCCTTATCGTGCAGAATTGATTCAACCTTAAACATAACTCTTTGAATTCATTCCACGCATTCATGTGCGCATGTGAGCGCTTAGTATCAACTGTGCATCACCGACTTCTTATTCAATGAATGAGGTTCAAGATGTGTATTATGTCTTTTGGTGATCATCCAGTCTGGAGGACTTGAGGCCAGGTTTAGACCGCAACTTAGGTTCGGTTGCTTCAGTTATGTGAACTTGTACATTTGGACTCATATGTCCGGAAGTGTCCATATGAGTGGAATTTGTGGCTTGATGAGCGGTTGAATAGCTATATGATGAGCATGATGTGACTGCGGAATGTGTTCAGATTGTTTGATGGTGGCAAGAATAGTTTTCTTGAGATGTAAAAAGGACCATTGGGTGCTTGATTTATGTTTTTATGTGACGTAAGGTCTCGAGTTATGAGTTTGTTGAAGGATTTGTCGTGCTGTTTAATTGTGTAGCGAAGTAGATTTTCATGGCTTTTTGATGAGATCAAACTCAGAAAGATTAAGTGATTGCGTAGTAATTGTGGCTGCGAAAGGGTATAACAAGATGCCAATTTAAGGCTAAGTAGGTGGGTTATATCCTACGGAGTAATCTATGTAGGTGTGTTCTTTATAATGTTGAGTGGGGAGTTTGTTTTCTACCAGCGGGGTGTATGTGTTGAGATTTGAATTTGAATCTGGTTGAGAAAGTTGACTTGAGTGTCAAAAGAATGAATGCGAGCTTAGCGGATGATTGAGGTATTTTATGATTGGTGTTGCGTGAGTTTGAGAAGAATTTTTGTTGAACTGAATGCGGTATTATGGCAGTAATAGAGTATTGGTATTGTGAGTTATCAAATGTTTTAATCTATGTCTTTGAGCTAAGTGGGGGAGCCTGCTATTCACAATTCAATTTCATGGTTATATGTTAAATTTTAGTTTTGGTTTAAGGCATACTTGTGGGTTAGTCATGACTTGTAGAGGTGGAGATCGAGGATGACTCGAGTAAGGAAATTCCTTGATACGGGTTATATGACACTTTATGAGTATATAAAAATCATGGGATAAGTGGGTTGTTATTTTTGAAATATGTTGTAGTATGCACGGAGTATGAATTTGATTGGTGGTGTTAAGGCAGGGTTACTTCTTTGGGTGTTGTTGTGCTAATGGTTCATGTGTCTTTCGGCCCGTTTGGGCGATGCAATTTAGATTTGGGCAAACTGGGTGACTCCCGAGAAGGTTCTAATGGGTTCGAGCAATTGAGAATGTTTTCGGACTTGGGTGGGGAGAGAATCTGAGATTTGCATTTGATGGTGCCGGGACTTGCGCTAATTCTGTATGACTATGGATTCTACATTCCAGTATAAGAAAGGTAAAAAGAACAATTTAAATTCACATAAGGTATTTTCAGAGTGGGCGTTTCAGTTGTGGTACTTATGGGGTGCTTAAGAAGAATACAGTGACTTATAGGCCTTAGGGCGATGTGGTTTTATGTTAGGATGTCTTGTAGTCAGCTTTGGGTAAGGATCGTAGTGTTCTGACAAGGCGAAGTGTCAACTTGAGGGAAATTCAGAAGAAACTCGGAGAAAATAGGACAAATGGGTAACAAGCTAGATCAATATGGTAATGGTATGCTTGGTGCTTTTGGTTCTTATGATGAGGTAAGGCTATACGGGTGATTTGTGGCAATACTTTCGGATTTGGAAACCTGTGCGGCTTGGTCGAGTTAGAGCAATTCAATTCTAATAGCTTTTTATGTGTAAATGGATTTCAAAGTGTTCTTGATGTTTCTACCATGGTTTGAACCAGATATGTTTTACCGGTGTAGGGAACGTGTTGTGTATTGTCATTTCCTCTTAGAAGGATGAAAGAGGAAGGTTTGTAACTAACCGGGTATGTAATTTGCTGGTCACTCAGAGCTGATAATGGGATTCTCATGCTTTTCACATGATGACATGATAGATGTGGTATGTTGTGCGGGAATAAGATTTACATGTACATGATGACAGTTCAATCTTGAAGGGAAGATCACGAAATTTGGACAGAATGGTCAGTTTCAGATATTTAGATGAATGTTATAATCCTGAGAAGGGTGCGCATTTCAGAAGGCGCATTGTGTTTTGACTTACGCATGTTCATCGGTATTGCGGTACTCACCTGGTTGATAGACTGCTGACATTCAAATTATTGCTATGTGGCACGGAACAATTATGAAAGTATTCCTCGTGGGATGATCGTGCATGAAAGATGTGTTAGTCATTCGAGTGATGAAGTTGGGATCAGTTACGTTGATTCATGTGTTCTATGAATTTGGAGTCTGGGAGTTCTCAAAAGTATTATTTCAGGGTTGCAGCCTGTTTGAGGTGAGTAATTTATTTAAACTCAGTGGAGGCACTAGTTGCGTTAATTATTTTTGATAGCTACGCGCTATGAGTGCGCATATATGTGAGGTTTCAGCCCATGTGCGGGCATCGGGGCAAGTATTCATACACGAAAGAATGCTTAGGCTGTGATATGCCTAGAGTTGATTGTTAAGCGTAACATTATAACGTTTCTCATATTCGTACCTTTGTTGAGAACTATATGGTCTATACTTGAGGTTACAAAGAGGCTAATTCCCTGAATACACTAGGTAGTTACTATTTATGCGTTAAGTTGCCGATTTGAGTGGTGATAGCATACTTTGCACATGCCTACTCTATGGCATGTTATTTATACCAGTCCGGGAGTATGTGAATTTTATTTCATTTATCATAAATATGTGTACTTATTTGATTGCTCCTGCATGATATGCTTGGACTGGAGGCCTGTGACCATGCCAGGGGATTATGTTATTGGCGCGTGAATTGTCCGTGCGGATATATATACTGATATTATTGGCATGTGAGTTGACCGTGCGGGTCCAGATATTGATACTATAACACGTGAGTTGTCCGTGCGGGTGATGTTAGTGTGAACTTTAAGAGAGATGATTACTGTTATTAGATTTGTATGTCTTGGTTCTACTATATATGATGAGCTCATAACATTGCGGTTGTGGTGGTACGTGTTGAACCTGCAAAATTGTTCTCTTTTTTGAGACATTTTCCATTTTGGGGTACGCATATTGCGCAATTTGTGGCTTGAGTTATATTGGTGTGGCATGTCTGTGGAATAGCTGTGTTTGATAAAATATGGTCATTGGACCTTGAATGGGTTCTATTAGGTTTGATTACAGCGTGTTTGGAAGAATAATTTTGAATTTGACTTAAATAATTGGCTCTTGTACTTGTTGAACGAAGGAAACCCCATGACCTATTGATCTGGTGATCTGGTGAGTGGTTGTGAGTTTTTGAGTGTGTCTTTCATCATCGACAACGTACAAAGGATTTGGACGAGGTTTTATATGATATGGGGTTCAATATCAGTTACAAGTAGGGGAGAATGTAACGACCCGACCGGTCGTCTTGAGTATTTACGCACCTTTCAACTATTTGAAGTTTTGAATAGCTTCATATGATGTATTATGACATGTGTGTATTGTCGACTTTGGTTTTTAAGGTGTTTCAAAATTAGTTAGGAAGAATGAAATTCATATTTAAAGTTTAAGTTAAAAAGGTTGACCGGATGTTGAGTTATGTGTCAACGACCCCGGAATAGAGTTTTGATTATTCCAATATCTCTGTGTGGTGAGTTTTGACTTAGGAGTGTGTATGGAAAATTATTTGAAAGTCCGTAGTTAAATTAGGCTTGAAATGGCAAAAGTAGAAAATTTAAGTTTGAAGTTTGACCGGGGAGTTGACTTATTGATATCGGGGTCGAAAACCAGTTCTGAAAGTTTTCATAGGTCCGTTATGTCATTTATGACTTGTGTACACAATTTGAGGTCAATCGGACTTGAGTTGATAGGTTTCGCCATCGAATGTAGAAGTTGGAATTTCATAGTTTCATTAAGCTTGAATTAGGGTATGATTCGTGGGCTTTAGCATTGTTTGATGTGATTTGAGGTTTCTACTAAGTTCGTATGATATTTTAGAACTTGTTGGTATGTTTGGTTGAGATCCCGGGGGCCTCGGGTGAGTTTTGGATGGTTAACAGATTGAATTTTGGACTTGGAAGATGGCTGAAACTGCATATTTCTGGTGTCTGGTTTCCTTCTTCGCATTCGCGATAGGAGTTCTACGTTCGCAAAGGGTAGTTGGTGGCTGCTAAAGAATTGTTCTTCACGTTCGCGACGCGTGAAGGGGATCGCGTTCGCGAAGAGGAAGAAGAGGCAGATAGGACCCAACGCGTTTTGTAACGACCAGACCGGTCATTTCGAGCTCAAGCATGTCGTTTTGTGGTTTAACGCCATGAGTAGCTTCACCTCAAGTATTATGAGTTGTACGTGTGGTCGGAATTGAATTTCGGGAAGTTCGCAGTTGATTTGGAAAGAAAATTCTAATTTTGAAAGCTTTAAGTCAGAAGAATTGGCTAAGGTTTGACTTTTAAGTAAACGACCTTGCAATCAGGATTGGAAGGTTCCAATAGGTTCGTATCATGAATTCGAACTTGGGCGTATGTTCGGGTTGAGTATCAGATCACTCAGGAGCATTTCATCATTTATTATGGAAAGTTAACATTATGAAAGTTTAAGAATTTTATAAGTTTTGGTTGAAGTGGATTTTATGTTATGGATGTCCGTTTGGAGTTCAAAGCATTGGAGTAGCTTCGCTATGTCAAATATGACTTGTGTGCAAACTTCGAGGTCAATCGGACTTGATTTGATAGGTTTCAGTGTCTATTCGTGGTTTTAGCATTGTTTGATGTGATTTGAAGGCCCGACTAAGTTCGTATAATATTTTAGGACTGGTTGGTATATTTGGTCGAGGTCTCGGGGGCCTCGGCTGGATTCCAGATGGTTAACGGATTGAATTTGGCCTTATGAAAGTGCTTGTGGCAGCATATCTGCTGTAACCGCACCTGCGAGGTTTTGGTCGCAGGTACGGAGCCACAGAAGCGGCACTGTGGCCGCAGAAGTGACCTTTGGACTAAGATGGGATGGCCGCAGAAGCGAGTGTATTTTCGCAGGGTGCTCCGCAGAAGCGGCACACGAGAGGGGCAGCTGGGTTGCATAAGCGGAGGGGTATCAGCATATGCGGGAGCGCATAAGCGCATGGTGGACCGCAAAAGTGGTCGCGCAGAAGCGAAGAGTGGTCCGCAAAAGCAGATTTTTGCCTGTCTTGGAGGGAACCGCACATGCAATGTATTTTCTGGAGGTGCGGAGCCGTAGGTGCGGCTTGTGATCAGTAGCTGCGGAAAGTCGTTTGGGCAGAGGGGTTCTTTTAAAAGCGGGATTTGGCCCATTTTCATTCAAGGTTACTTGGTTGGGGTGATTTTGGAGAGATTCAAGGGGCGATTGTCATGACCCAAACCGATGGGCCGCGACGGGCACCAGGTACCTTACTCAACCGAGTACCAACATAACGTATCTTTTCGTATCATACTATCATAGATAACTGAGCTGGAGAGGCTGCCGTGAGATAGGTAGAATACAACATGTAACACCAACTTATACATAAGACATATGGCCTATAAGATCAAAATAACCACTCGTACACTGAACATAGACCGACAAGGCCATACAATCGTTTACGTACATGACATCTATCTACAAGCCTCTAAGAATACATAATTGTCATAAAGGTAGGGACAGAGCCCCGCCATACCAAACAATACACATCTAAATCATACTGACTAAACAAGCAACTATGGAGCAAATGGAGTGCACCAACATCTTCCCCTGAGCTGAACGCCTACTTGGAGGACTCTCGACCTGTCTATCGAGACCTGCGAGCATGAAACGCAGCATCCCCGTGCAAAAAGGACGCCAGTACAAATAATGTACCGAGTATCTAAGGCAATATACTGAAAGCTGAAACTGGACTGATAATATAATAACTGAAAGTAATTGGGAGTCAAAGATAATCTGAAGATATGCTTACCTGCTGATACTGACTCAACTCTCTCAATATAGTAAGTAAAATAATTGTCCGGCCCTATAAGACTCGGTATGTATACAACTGCTCTGCCGTAGTAGGCTCGCTCATAGGCGCTTGGCCATATTAGGCTCTATATATCGGCCATGCTGGGCTCGCTCATAGGCGCTCGGCCACAGTAGGCTCGGTATATAACTTACCATCTGATCAGAGGTTGCCCAATAGGGGCCTGCCCATGGATTATAGCTCGATAGTAATAAAAATAATGTAATACTATATATATAGGCTCTCTGCTCTCTTGACTGGAATAAGATAATACTGAATTAATTATGAAGTCCCGATAAGGAGAATACAGTAATTTATGAGACTAGGATAATGTATATAAATTCAAAAATATGAACTTCTCTTTATGCCTCGTTATCAAACACATGTAATTACGAGATCATGCCAAAATGAAGGAATGGCTTAGCCTTAACATACCTGGAGTAGAAAAATATTCGTGTGATATTCTTGAGAAGGATTACACCGTACTCTCTTAGAATATAAAAATCCCGTTGCTATTATATTATGGAGTGACTATCGTCCTTGGCTTTGTATTCTGTATAACTCATTTGCCAAATGTATTTTGGTATTCATTCAAGATAAGAGTTCTTGGCTTTGCATTTGTATAACCCACTTACGAAATGGATCCTTGGTATTCATTCAAGATAAGAGTAGGGATAAGTATTATGCCTCCTCTTTCTATGTGTTTGCAAGGAGTGTCTTAGAAGATTATCTATCTGTCATCTTAATTAATTGTCCAAAGTCAAGTCATATCCAATCCTCCTCTACTTGCTGCCACGTGTGGGGGGGGGGGGCTTTGTCCCCACCTATAATTACCCACAAATCCTTAATTACATGGTTAATCTCCCCTTAAACTAATAATTAACCAATTACCAATGTAATTAAGAATTATCTCAAATTACTCAAAATACTACTTATTTTTAATACACCTTATACCTCATACTATGATGGTCATATGGTACCTTGTATGGCACTAGTTTCCATAAATACGAGGTATTATAGCTTGGACCGTATTTTATCCCAACATGTCAAACTTTGACGAAATTTATTTTCTTCGATTTGCTTACCCTCTCACCTTCACGAATTTACTTATCCCTTGTTTGAAATAGCATAATACTTATAATCCCAAAATAATCTCATTCCCGAGCTTACATTGATTAACTTATGATGAAACTCTAACGTTCAAAAACTATGGGGCATAACAACGATTTTGCATCAAGCATCACAAGGTAAGTGATTCCCACCTATTATAAGTTAAATACATAGTCGGTATAAGGATTTAAACATGGAAATTAGCAGAAATTTTGGGGTTTTTGATAGCAAATCTAGAATTGATATTTTTGGATTTTGACCACGAAATTTGGCATGGAATTGAGAATAAATTATATATTTGAGTTCGTAGGGTTATGTGTAATGATTATCTTCAAACATTCCCTGAATCCGGGCACGTGGGCCATAGGGTTGATGTTTTTAGACTTTTCGAGCAGAGCTGGAAATTTGTTTAAATTGATTAATTTTGGGTATTAGAGTACATTTTGATTGGTTTGCACATTGTTTGAATAGTTTTGGATCGACATGCTTTGGTTGAGGTGTTAGGGAGGCCTTGGAGCTGGTTTTTGGAACTTCGAAGCGAGGTAAGTCTCATGTGTAACCTTGTGAGGGGGAAACCACCCCTAGGTATTATTGTTTGTTATGTGCAACTAGTTGTGGGTGCTACGTACGTACGAGGTGACTAGAATCTGTACGTAGCTAAAGCATGTTGATGTCCGGGTAGACTTAGGATCTTATCCTATAATATTTGAATCATTTGAACTCATGTTGCTGACATTAATTAAATCAAAGCTATAAACAAAATTGATTTAGAAATAATTATATGTATACTAGGCCAAGCCTTAACACTTGAGTTGTGGGCAAGTTATTTGAGGAAAGGTAAAGATTATATCCACTGTGTACCCATGTATGGTGTTGTAAACACGTGTCTCGTAATTCAGTAACTTCCTTCCTTTTCTTGTGGATTGGGCTGAACACCTCGGCAGTATATAGATGCATCTATGGTTCGTGTCGCTCGACCCTCAGCAGTGTACACATTATTCCGGATCCGGCCGAACGACCTCGGCAAAATCGTGCGTTATATCACTCGTAGCCCGAATATTCACGAGTTAACCTCTCTACTGATGCCCGACATTTTTTATGGTACTCCGGGTTTATTTGATGATGACATTTGACAACTTTCGGAGATAGTAAGATAGAATACAAGATTGAGAGATGCATACTTTAATGGAAATAATTGGACACTCTCGAGATTTATAGATTTTCCTCACTATTGTTGTGTACTTCATACATGTTATGGATTATTATATTATTTGGTTGGACCTCTAGTAAGTGTCGAAGTCGACCCCTCATCACTACTTCTCCGAGGTTAGGCTAGATACTTACTGGGTACGCGTTGATTTACGTACTTATGATGCACTTCCGCACTAAATGTGCAGGATCTGACAGGTTCATTGATGATCGCCTTGGCGCGTAGGCGCACTTGTTGAGGAGACTTCACGTGAGCTGCAATCTAGGATATGCTTCACAGTCCACCGAGACTCCATTGTACTATTTATTTTATTCTGTCTTATTACATTCGGGACAGATATTGTATTATTACTATATTCCTTAGAAACATGCTC
The DNA here is from genome assembly GCA_000715115.1 of Nicotiana otophora. Lineage (NCBI taxonomy): Eukaryota > Viridiplantae > Streptophyta > Magnoliopsida > Solanales > Solanaceae > Nicotiana > Nicotiana otophora. The sequence goes on from AWOL01S0111452.1 coordinate 30,266, forward strand.
ATGTACTTGTGACACGGGGTTTTGGAGGATCTTCCAGGTTATTCATTATTGTGGTTCATGTGAATATTTTCAGTTACTCTATAAATTCTATTTTATATTGTTCAATTGAGGAAAATTATGATTTTAAAATACTAAAATGAGTAATTAAATTGATAAATCACTTTTGGCTTGCCTGACGGTGGTGTTAGGCGCCATTACGAACTATAGTGGATTTTGAGTCGTGAAACGTTTAATCTTCGCATTCGCGAAATGGATACCGCAATCGCAAAGCTTAGGGTAAGATAGGCACCACGTTCGATAGTGGAGATTCGCGATCGTGAAGAAGCTTTTGGCAGCTGTGCAAATTGTGCTTCACGAATGCGAGGCATCTTCCGCGTTCGCGAAGAAGGAATCGCTGGGCAGAGAGTTTAAGTTCTGATCATTGTTAACGATTTGGAGCTCGGGGAGAGGCGATGTTCGGGAGATTTTCAAGGAAAACAACGGGGTAAGTTTTATTAACTCATGTTTTGGTCAAATTACCCGAATCTATTGCTATTTTTAGATTTAATTGGTATTTTAAGTTGGACAAATTGTGAAAACCCTTAAGTTTAAATTGAGGACTTGGGGGTCGAGTTGATGTCGGAATTTGATAAATTTTGTATGGTTGGACTCGTGGTTGAGTGGACGTTCATATTTTGTAACTTTTTTTGGGTTCCGAGACATGGACCCCACTGACCATTTTTGAGTGAATTTCGATATTTGTTGGAAAATTAGAAATTTCACATGGAATTAATTCCTATAATTTGTGTTGGCTGAATCAAATTAATTGTGACTAGATTCGAGGAGTTCTGAGGCCGATTCTCTAGGCAAGGGCATATTGGAATAATGAATTACACGGTTTGAGGTAAGTAACATTTCTAAACTTGGAGCTGAGGGTATAAGCCCCGAAAGTACGTGTTATATGATTTGTTTTGGGATGACGCACATGGTAGGTGACGGGCGTGTGGGCGTGCACCGTAGAAGCTGTGACGTAATTGATTCCGTGGAATTGTGTAGCCAAATAATCTTGGCATTGTCCATGTACTTTCATGTGTTAAGGAAATCAAGCTGAGAATCATGTTAAAAATCATGCTGAGGCTATATGCCAGTATTATTGAGACCCATAGAGGTCATGTTTTTGAATTATTTGTTTAAATTATAATTTTGTACCCAGTCATATACATTCATTGCATATCATATCCCAGTCTCTGTTATTATTTAACGATAAATCGTATCATCATTTTGGGCTAGTTTTATGATACTGTGAGCCCGAGAGACTAGAGAGATTGATGACCGAGTGAGGCCGAAGGCCTGATTGTGAGGATAATTATGGGATCGGGTTGCCCGCCGCAGCAGGCCATATTAGCTTTAATATATAATATTATTATATGGATCGGGGATGCACGCCGCAACATGCCTTATAGTATTTATTATTATGGGATCGGACTACATGTCGCAGCAGGCCAGATTGGCTTATTATAGCGCTTGAGCTGAAGGAGCCCCTCCAGAGTCTGCACCCCCCACAGTGGAGTTACCTTATTTATTTTTATTTGGGATGGACTTCCCAGGGCATGGAGTTGCCTTATTTATTTATAATTTCCCTGGGCATGGATCTTGGCCGAAGCATTTATTATATTTGGGATGGAGTTCACTGGGCTGGGTTGGCTTTTGTACAATACTGAGTGACTGAATGTTAGTTATTATGTATATATATGGGATGGATCTTCCATGTGCTGGATTGGCCATATACAGTACTGAGTGATTGAGTACACTAAGAGTGTGAGTACATGAGTTTGTCACTGCGCTGCATTGCATTAAACATGCATACTTGATATGTAGGCATAGAGAAGTATTTTTCCTCATGCCATCTGAAAATGAAAGTTCTTATCTTTCGTTAAAGTTTTTCAGAAAAATCACAGATCTCAGACTTACTCATATTTCAGTGACATTCGGCAAAGGATTTGAGTTTTACTGTTATACTTGGAAGGAAAAAGTTTATTTTCCAAAACTGTGTACGAGCAGAGCATTTTATTATTGAGTTATTACTTGTACTACTTTAAATTATATTCTTATGAACTATTGTTGGTTATTTGAGTTGGACTCTGACCTTGGTACAAGCTCGTCACTACTTTCAACCTAAGGTTAGGTTTGTTACTTATTGAGTACATGGTGTCGGTTGTACTGATACTACACTTCTGCACCTTGCGTGCAGATTTCTGATGCTCATGTTGCTGCGTGCGGCAAGAGCTGGATCTGAAGATGTACCTGCATTCCAGTCACTGCTGCCTCTTGTTTATGGTAGCTTTAGAATTTTAATCTGTTCATGTATATTTCAAACAGATGACATATTTTTATTTCACACTAGTTTTGTAAATTCTAATCTTAGAAGCTAATGATTTGTACTACCAGTTCTTGGGTAGTGTGTTAAAGTCAGTTAACTTTTAATTGAATCGGATTGTTATTATTTGGCTTATCTAGCGGGTGATTTTAGGTGACATTACGGCTAACTGGATTTTGGGTCATGACAAAAATTTTCTTTAAACTTTCAAACATTCAATCTTTGACAAACGCGTCTGATTCATACTTAAACATTCTAGAATGATGCCAAACTTTGCATGCAAGTCATAAATCACACTACGAACCTATTCCAAGGTTCGGAACTCAAACGGACATCGATAACATCAAAATCCACTTCAAACCAAACTTATAAAATTCTAAAACCTTCAACTTTTCATAATAAGCACTGAAATGCTCCCGGGCCACCCGATACTCAACCTGAACACACGCCTAAGTTCAAAATTATCATACGAACCTATTGGAACCTTCAATTCCTGATTTATTGGTCGTTTACTCAAAAGTCAAACCTTAGTCAATTCTCCCAACTTAAAGCTTCCGAAATTAGAATTTTCCATCCGAATCAACTCTGAACTTCCCGAAATTTGATTCCGACTTTGCGTACAACAAGTCATAAAACATGAAGTGAAGCTACTCAAGGCCTCAAACCGTGGTGCGATGCGCTAGAGCTCAAAACGACCGGTCGTGTCGTTACATATGTCTTTTGAAATTACGTTACTCTTACATAGACAATGGTGACCCCTAAATTAGATTTACTATAAATATCTTCAGAAATTTTTTCGTTCAAGAAATTGATTCCCGAATGTTAAGTTCCATTTTGTCCATGATTGTATCAAATTATTATTAGTGAGTTGGTTTGAATTATATATTAAAATTTAAAGAAATTGATTATTAAATTTTATACATTACTTTTAAAACGTGTTTGATAATATTTGATATATATATATATATATATTATAAAAGCATGAATATAATCTCGGTTTACAAAAATAACCTTATAATATTAAGCATAATAACTCACAATAAAAGGACATAACTGGAATTCTAGACATTTGTAATCTTGTTAGTTTTAGGACATAATACTACAAGTTAGGAATCCTACATGATTACCTTTAGGAATCCTATTTGTATAATTAATTTAGAGCATAGACATATAATACTACATGTTATCATGTAAACCTAATACCTTTAGGAACACGTTAGGTTTCCTATTAGTATAACTACTTTCGGGATAGAGACATACTTTAATCATGTAATCCTATTACTTTTAGGATATACTTATTAAACATTTCTATTACTAATTTAATTTGAGAACGTATTATAATGTACTATTACTAATTTAATTTGAGAATGTATTATATTGTCCAAATTTATTTAGAATAAAGAGAGCCTATATTATTATAAAAGCACGAATACAATATCGATAGACCAAAATAGTCCTAAGATATTAAATAGAAGAACTCACAGGGAAAGAACATAACTAATATAACATATTGTTTTGGACTATAAGTGTAACGATCCAACCGTTCGTTTTGAGCTCTAGCACGTCGTTCGGCGGGTTGAGGCCTTGAACAGCTTCACTTCAGGTGTTATGACTTGTACGTGTGGTCAAAAATGCATTTTGGGAAGTTCAGGATGGATTGGAAAAGAAAAATCTAATTTCGGAAGCTTTAAGTTGGAAGAATAGGCTAAGATTGGAATTTTGAGTCAACGACCTCGGAATCGGGATTCAAAGGTTCCAATAGGTTCCAATAGGTTGAGTAGCGGGTGGTCCGAGAGTATTTCGGCGCCCATTATGGAAAGTCGGCATTTTGAAAGTTTAAGAATTTCTTAAGTTTGACTTGAAGTGGATTTTAATGTAATCGATGTCCGTTTGGGATTCCGAGCCTGGGAATAGTTCCATATGGTGATTGTTTTTCTAGGAGCGTGTCCAAACATTAATTTGGAAGTCCGTGGGTCATTTTGGCGACAATTAGCAAAAGTTGGAAATTGGACAATTTTGGGAAGTTTGACCGGGAGTGATATGTTTGATATCGGGGTCGGATTCCGATCCCGGGAGTGGGAATAAGTCCGTAAGGTCAATTATGATGTGTGTGCCAAATGTGAGGTCAATCAGACTTGATTTGTAAGGTTTCGGCGTCGAATGTAGAAGTTAGAAGTTCTAAAGTTCACCAAGCTTGAATTGAGATGTGATTCATGGTTTTAGCATTGTTTCATGTGATTTGAAGCATCAAGCAGGTTTGGTTGAGTTGCTGTTGCTGATGTCTGGTGTCTGGTTTTGTTCTTCATGAACGCAAAGGTGTTCACGCGTTCGCAAAGAAGGATTTCTTGGTTACTAACTTTTGTGCTACGCATTCTCGATTGGGGCCTTGGCGTTCACGTAAGGTAAGAAGGTGAAGCTACGTGTTCATAAAAGGTAAACTAGGCTGGTGAGAATTTTAGCCTTCGCGCTAGCGAAGGGTGAACTGCATTCGTGAAGGTTTGCCTGGTAAAGCATCGCGTTCACGAGCTGTGACTCGCGTTCGCGAAAGGCTATTTTTGAGCTGGAACTGGTATTGCTTCGCGAATGCGAGGGATTTGCCGCGTTTGCGAAGAAGATCGCCTGGGCAGTGTATAAGTTAGCAAAAATGGGTTTTGGCTCATTTTATCTCAAATCTTCCATGGGAGCCGAGCTTGGGGAGATTGTGGAGGAACTTCTTCGTCACCCATCACTAGGTAAGTGACTTCTTCACGTTGTGAGTTAAATATATGGTTATGTATAGATTTAAACATGGAAATTAGTAGAAATTTGGGAATTTGAAGAAAAACCTAAAAATTGGTAATTTTGGATTTTGACCACGAAATTGGACATGGAACTGGGAATAAATAATATATTAGAGTTCGTGGTATTATGGGTAAAGTTATCTTCAAAATGCTTTTGGAATCCAAGCGCATGGGCCCGAGGGTTGATTTTATTGACTTTTCGAGCGAAGATGGGAATTGTTTAAAATAATTAATCATGGGTTGAGTACGTTTTGATTGGGCTGCACATTTCTTTGAATTGTTTTGGATCGACGGACATTGGTTTGAGGTGTTAGAAAGGCTTTGGAGCCGGTTATGGAACTTCGGTGCGAGGTAGGTCACCTGTCTAACCTTGTGAGGGGGAAACTACCCCTAGGTGATATTTATTGTCATATGCTACTAGTTGTGGGTGCTATGTACGTACGAGGTGACGAGAGATTGTACGTAGCTAAAGCATGTTTATGTCCGGGCAGTCTTAGGATCTCATCATGAAATGTTTGAATTACTTGAACTCATTCTGCTGGCTTAATTAATTGAAGTCATAAGTGAAATTGATTTAGAAGTAATTATATGTACACTAGGCTAAGCCTTAACACTTTGAGTTGTGGTCGAGTTATTTGAGAATTTGTAAAACTTATATTTAAATGATGCTCATATGCTGTATTGTAAACGCGTGTCTCGTAATTCAGGAAACTTCTTTCCTTTTCTTGTGGAGCGGGCCGAATGCCTCGGCAGTATAAAGATGCATCTATGGATCGTCTCGCACATCCTTCGACATTGTACACATTATTCTGGATGGGGCCGAACAACCTCGGCAATATCGTGCGTTACATTGCTAGTAGCTCGAATATTTATGAGCTAATCTTTCCATTGATGCACGACATTTATGGTATCTCCTATTTATATGATAATGACACTTGACATCTTTTTGACCCCATCATTATCGTATGCTTCACATTTGCTCATGTTCTATTATATTGTTTTATTGGACCTTTAGTAAGTGTCGATGTCGACCCCTCGTCACTACTTCTCTAGGGTCAGGCTAGATACTTACTGGGTACGTATTGATTTACGTACTCATGCTGCACTTTTGCACTAAATGTGCAGGATGTGACAGGTTCATTGATGATCACCTTGGCGCGTGGGTGCACCTGTTGAGGAGACTTTATGTGAGCTGCATGCCAGGCTATGCATCTGTAATGACCCGACTAGTCATTTTGAGTATTACAACCCCGTTTACCTATTTACTTCTCAATTTGTGCTTTATAATTGTTTTATGACTTACCAGATTAGTTGGTTCGGGTACAGAATATTTTGGGGTGAAATGAGACATTTATCTCAAAATTGAAAACTTAAGTTGGAAAAGTTAACCGGGTGTTGACTTATGTGTAAACGACCTCAGATTTAAATTCTGATGATTTACATTTCTCCGTATGGTGAACTTGGGCTTAGGAGCGTATCCGGAAAATCAATTGGAGGTCCGTAGTGGAATTAGGCTTGAAATGGCGAAAGTTGCATTTTTGGGAAGTTTGGCCGGGGAGTTGACTTTTTGATATCGGGGTCGGAACCCAATTCTGAAAATTGAAATACCTCCGTTATGTCATTTATGTCTAGTGTGCAAAATTTGAGGTTAATCGGACGTGATTTGATAGGTTCCGACGTAGTTTGTAGAAATTTAAAGTTTCAAAGTTCATTAGGCTTGAATTGGGGTATGATTCATGGTTTTAGCATTTGTGGATGTGATTTGAGGTTTCGACTAAGTTCGTATCATAATTTAGGACTTGTTGGTGTATTTGGTTAAGGTCTCGGGAGGCTCGGGTGAGTTTCGGACGGCTAACAAATCAATTTTTGACTTCGCATTCCAGCTGAAGAATGTTGGTTTTCTGTCAGTGGTCTTCTACGCGATCGCATGAGAATGTCTGTGATCGCATAGGTTAAGTTGGAGAGTGAGATTATTAGCTATGCAATTGCGTGAAGGCACTCGCGATCGCGTTGGTTGGGCCAGGCTGTGCATCGCGAACGCGTGGGCTAGGCCACGTTCGCGAAGAGGAACGGAGGGAGGAGCTGGGCCATGCGCTTAATGCTTCGCGATCGCGGGAGAAGGTTCCCGATCGCGTAGGCTTGCAGAGATTGTGCTTCGCGATCACGTGGAATTTTCTGCGATCGTGTAGAGTTATTTTTGGGCAATGAAAAATTGTGCTTCGCGATTGGTTGAGTTGGTCTGCGATCGCATAGAAGAAATGACTGGGCAGAGAGTTTAAGTTCTGAAATTGGGACTTCGTCCCATTTTCCATTTTTACCGATTTTGAGCATGGGAGGATGCACATTTTGGGAGATTTGCAAGGAAAACAACAGGGTAAGTGTTCTTCACTCAATATTCGTCAAATTACCCGAATCCATGGTTGTTTTTAACATTTAATTGGTGAATTAAGTTGGAAAATTGTGAAAAGCCTCTTGGTTTAATTTGAAGATTTGAGGGTCGAGTTGATGTCGGATTTGAGTAAAATTTTTATGGTTGGACTCGTGGTTGAAGATGCGTTCATATTTTGTAACATTTTTCGGCTTCTGTGATGTGGGCCCCACGAGCAATTTTTGAGTTAATTTCAGATATTTATTGGAAAATTAGTATTTCCTTATGGAATTAGTTACAATAATTTGTATTAACTGAATCAAATTAATTGTGGCTAGATTCGAGCCGTTCAGAAGTTGATGCACGCAGAATGGGATTTCTAGAGCATTGTTTAGCTTATTCGACTTTGGATTCATCGTGTTCGAGGTAAGTAGCTCTTCTAATATTGGAGCTGAGGGTATGAACCCTGAATATACATATTGTGTGAATTCTTTGGAGCTGACACACATGCGAGGTGACGGGCGTGCACCATAGAAATCGTGACGTAATTGTTCCGTGGAATTTTGTAGTCAAATAATCTTGGCATTTTCCATGCAGTTTTATGTGTTGAAGAAATTTAGCTGAGAATCATATTAATATTCATGTTGAGGCTATGTGCCAGTATTATTGGGACCCACAGAGGTCATATTGCTGTGAATTATTTATTTTAAATTAAAAATTCATACTCAGTCATATTCATTTTATTGCATATCATATCCCAGTCTCTGTTGTTATTTATTGACACATCATATCATTATTTTCGGGCTATTTTCATGACATTGTGAGCCAGAGAGACTAGAGAGATTGATGACTGAGTGAGGCCGAGGGCCTGATTGTGAGAATAATTATAGGATATGGTTGTACGCTGCAGCATGCCATATTGGCTTTATATACTTTATTATAGCACGTGAGTTGTCCGTATGGATCCAGATATTGATACTATAACACGTGAGTTATCCGTGCGGATCCATATATTGATAGCACCTGAGTTGTCGGTGCAGCACGTGAGTTGTCCGTGCGGATCCAGATATTTCGTACAGATGTTGGTTGCTGATGTTGCTGCATTCGTCGGGAGTTGGATCTGAAGGTGTAACTGCATTCCGGTTGTAGCTGTCTCTTGTTCATGGTAGCCTTAGATTCATAAAACTCTGTTTATGTACTTTTCAAACAGATGATGTATTTATTTCATACCAGCTTTATAAACTATATTATTAGAAGCTCGTGATTTGTACTACTAGTTCTTTGGGAAATGTGTTAGTTTTATCTATTTTCTTTTAATTAATTGTCTTATTAATTTCATTGGAATTGGATAGTTGGTAATTGGCTTACCTAGCGGGTTGGGTTAGGTGCCATCACGACTAGTTGGATTTTGGGTCATGACAAGGTGGTATCAGAGCTCTAGGTTCATAGGTTCTACAAGTGATGAGCAAGTGTCTAGTAAAGTCTTGTGGATGGGTATGATGACGTCCATACTTATCTGCGAGAGGCTACAGGGCATTTAGGATATACACTTCTCATTTTTCTTTCCTTATCGTGCGAAATTGATTTAGCTTTAAATGTAACTTTTTGAATTCCTTCCACGCATTCGTGTGCACATGTGAGCGCTTAGTATCAGCTGTGTATCATCGGCTTGTAATTCTATGAATGAGGTTTGAGATGTGTATTTTGTGTCTTGGTGATGGGCCAGGCTGGAGGACATGAGGCCATGGTTAGACCGCAGCTTAAGCTCGGTAGCTTCAGTTGTAACTTGTACATTTGGACTCATATATCCGGTAATGTCCCTACGAGTGGAATTTGTGGCTCAATGAGCGGTGGAATGGCCTTGTGATGAGTGTGATGTAACTGCCAGATGTGTTAAGACGATTTGAATGTGACAAGAAGTGTTTCCTTGAAATGTAAAAGAAAGGCCATTGGGTGCTTGATTTTTGTTTTGATGTGACGTACAGTCTCGAGTATGAATGTTTTGAAGGATCTTTCACGTTGTTAAATTTTGAGACAAATTAAATTCTCATATCTGATTGATGAGTATGTACTCAGATAGACTAAGTGATTGCATAGTAATTGTGACTGCAAAAGGGTATACCAAGATACCAATTTGAGGCTAAAGAGGTGGGTTATCCCCAGCGGAGTAATCTAAGTAGGAGTGTTCCTTATAATGTGAATGGAGAGTTTTTTTTCTGCCAGCGGGGCGTATGTGTTGAGATTTGAATTTAAATCTGGTTGAGAAAGTTGACTCGAGTGTTAAGAGAATGAATGTGAAATTAGCGGATGATTGAGGTATTTTATGGTTGGTGCTGCATGAGCTTGAAAAGAATTTTCGTTGGACCGACTGCAGTATCATGGAAGTAATACGGTATGGGTATTGTGAGTTATCGTGTGTTTTAATCTATGTCTTTGAGCCAAGTGGGGGAGCCGGCGGTTGACGGTTTAATTTCATGGTGACATGTTAAATTTTAGTTTTGGTTTGAGATATACCTGTGGATTAGTGATGACTTGTAGAGGTTGAGATCGAGGATGACACGAGCAAGGAAATTCCTGAATACGGGTTACATTACACTTTATGAAAATATGAAAATCATGGGATGAGTGAGTTGTCAATTGTGAATGATGTAGTGCGTACAGAGTATGAATTTGATCAGTGGTGTTAAGGCAGGATTACCTCTTTGGGAGTTGTTGTGCTAAATCGGGCATGTGTCTTTCGGCCCGTTTGGGCGGTGCAATTGATATTTGAGCAGAGTGGACGACTCTTGAGAAAGTTCTAATGGATTCAAGATTAATATGTAACAATTGAGAATTTTTGGCGGAATTGATTATGGCAACAATCTGAGATTTAGGTTGGATGGTATCGAGACTTGTGGCATTTTTGTATATCAATATGGATTTTATATTTCAGTATCAGGAAGGTGAATGAAACGGCCTTAGACTCAAATAAGGTATTTTCAGAGTGGGTGTTTCGGTTGTGGTATTTATAGGGGTAATTATGTATTGGTGAGACTCTACAGATGTTTTGGTGGCAATATTCTTGGGTGTTGGTGACCTATGTGGTTTGGTCGAGTTAGAGGAAGTTAGTTCTAATAGCTTAGTTATGTGCAGGTGGATTTCAAAGTATTCTTGATGGTTTCTACCATGGTTTGAACCGGATATTTTCTACTGGTGTGGGAAACGTGTTGTGTATCGTGATTTCCTCCTGGAAGGAAGCAAGAGGAAGGTTTCTAACTAACCGGGTATGTAATTTGCTGGTGACTCAGAATTGATAATGGGATTCTTGTGCTTGTCACATGATGACATAATAGACGTGGTGTGTTGTGCGGGATTAGGATTATCTGTACAAGGTGACAGTTCAGTCTTGAAGAGAAGGTAACGAATGTTGGACAACATGGTCAGTTTCAGATATTTCGATGAATGGTATAACTGCTCGGTAATTCCTGAGAAGGGTGCGCATTTCAGAAGGCGCGTTGTGTTTTGACTTATGGATGTTCATCGGTATTGCAGTACTCGCATGGTTGATAGACTGCTGATATTCAAATTATTGATATGTGGCACGGAAGAATTATGAAAGTATTCCTTGTGGGATTAACGTGAATGGAAGATGTGTTAGTCATTTTAGCGCTGGAGTTGGGATCAGTTACAGTGATTCGTTTGATCGATGAATTTGGAGACTGGGAGTTCTCAGAAGTATATCGTTTCGGGTTGCGACCTATTTGAGGTGAGTATTTTATTTTAACTCAGTGGAGGCACTAGTTGCGTTAATTATTTTTGATAGCTACGCGGTATAAGTGTGCATATATGTGAGGTTTGAGCCAATGTGCGGGCATTGGGCAGGTATTTATACTCGAAAGAATGCATAGGCTATGATATGCCTAGAGTTGAGTGCTAAGCGTAAAGTTATAACGTTTCTCGTGTTCTTACCTTTGCAACACTTGAGGTTACAAAGAGGCTAATTCCCTGAATAAACGGGGTAGTTACTATTTCTGAGTTAAATTGTTGATTTGATGTGTGATAGCAGACTTTGCACATGCTTACACTATGGTGTGTTATTTATACCAGTCCAGGAGCATGAGAATCTTATTTCATTATCATAGACAAGTGTACTTGTTTAATTGCTCCTGTATGATATATTGGGACTGCAGGCCTGTGACCATGTCAGGCGATTCATATTATTGGCACGTGAGTTGTCCATGTCGTGTGTGGAAATTTTATTTTTATGATGATTTATCTGATTCATTAATTTCCTTCCTTTACAATTGTGCACATGCGCCTACGGTTATCCTTTTCACAAAATTTGAGGAGTTGGTTGTAACATTGTGGTTGTGGTGGCGCTTGTTGATCTTGTAATATGGTTCTCTTCCTTAAGACATCTCCCATATTTGGGTACACTAATTGTGCAGAGATGTGATTGGAGTTATATTTTTGTGGCGTGCTCGTGGGATAGTTGCATTTAATAATGTAAGGTCATTGGACCTAGAATGGAAACTATCATATTTGATTACAGTATATTCGGAAGGATAATATTGAAAGTCGGCTTAGCAAGTGATTATGGTTCTGGTTGGGGCGAGAGAGCTCCATGACTTGTTGATCTGATAAGGGGTTACAAGATTTTGCATGTTTCTTTTATTATCAACAGTATATGAAGCTGTTGGGATGAGGTTTTGTCCGATATGGGGTTTAATACTAGTACTTGGTTGGTTTGGAGTAGTTACTGTGATCAGGAATGGTGAAACGAGCGGGCGAGTTGTGTAATATGCTGGGTGATTATATCCGTGATTATAGTTATAGATCGATGCTGCTTGTTTAGACTCATATAGTGTGTAAATGTAAGATTCGTATCTTGAAAAGAAATTCTTAAGGTTGGGAATTGAATTCCAAGGTTTTTAGGCTAAGATTAAATTAAGGATTTTCAGTTGTATTGTGTTGTCAGGCCTATGTGGAATGGGGTGACGTGAATCACCCCCGGGTACGTGTGTGGTAAGATGGAATAATGACTTGAAGGCTTGGAAATAACCCTTGGCATGTTCGAGGACGAACGTATGTTTAAGTGGGGGAGAATGTAACGACCTGGCCGGTCGTTTTGAGTATTACAACCTCGTTTCCCTATTTACTGCTCAATGTTTGCTTTACATTTGTTTTATGACCTACCGGGTTAGTTGGTTCGGGTCCGGAAGGATTTCGGGGTGAAATGAGACACTTAGTCTCATAATTAAAAACTTAAGTTGGAAAAGTTAATCGGATGTTGACTTATGTGTAAACGACCTCAGATTTGAATTCTAATGATTTCAATAGATCCGTATGGTGATTTTTGGCTTAGGAGCGTGTCTGGAAAATTATTTGGAAGTCCGTAGTGGAATAAGGCTTAAAATGGCAAAAGTTGAATTTTTTGGAAGTTTGACCGAGGAGTTGACTTTTTGATATCGGGGTCGGAACCCGATTCTGAAAATTGAAATACCTCCGTTATATCATTTATGAGTAGTGTGCAAAATGTGAGGTTAATCGGACGTGATTTGATAGGTTCCAACGTAGTTTGTAGAAATTTAAAGTTTCAAAGTTCATTAGGCTTGAATTCGGGTATGATTCGTGGTTTTAGCATTTGTGGATGTGATTTGAGGTTTCGACTAAGTTCGTATCATAATTTAGGACTTGTTGGTGTATTTGGCTGAGGTATCGGGAGGCTCGGGTGAGTTTCAGACGGCTAACAGATCAAGTTTTGAATTCGCATTCCAGTTGAAGAATGTTGGTTTTCTGTCAGTGGTTTCCTTCTACGCGATCGCATGAGAATATCTGCGATCGCATAGGCTAATTGGAGCAGTGAGATTATTATCTATGCAATCGCGTAAAGGCACTCGCGATCGCGTTGGTTGGGCCAGGCTGTGCATCGCGAACGTGTGGACTAGGCCACGTTCGCGAAGAGGAACGGAGGGAGGAGCTGGGCCACGCGCTTAATGCTTCGCTATCATGTGAGAAGGTTCGCGATCGCGTAGGATTGCAGAGATTGTGCTTCGCAATCGCGTGGAATTTTACGCGATCGCATAGAGTTATTTTTAGGCAATGAAAAAGTGTGCTCCGCGATTGGTTGAGTTGGTCCGCGATCGCATAGAAGAAATGACTGGGCAGAGAGTTTAAGTTCTGAAATTGGGACTTCGTCCCATTTTCTATTTTTACCGATTTGGAGCACGGGAAGAGGCGCATTATGGGAGATTTTCAAGGAAAATAACAGGGTAAGTGTTCTTAACTCAATATTGGTCAAATTACCCGAATGCATGGTTGTTTTTAACATTTAATTGGTGAATTAAGTTGGAATATGGTGAAAATCCTCTTGGTTTAATTTGAAGATTTGAGGCTCGAGTTGATGTCGGATTTGAGTAGAATGTTTATGGTTGGACTCGTGGTTGAAGGGGCGTTCATATTTTATAACCTTTTTTTGGCTTCCGCGACGTGGGCCCCACAGGCGATGTTTGAGTTAATTTCGGATTTTTATTGGAAAATTATTATTTACTTATGGAATTAATTACAATAATTTGTTTTGACTGAATCAAATTAATTGTGACTAGATTCGAGCCGTTCGGAAGTTGATACGCGCAGAATGGGATTTCTGGAGCATTGTTTAGCTTGCTTGACTTTGGATTCGTTGTGTTCGAGGTAAGTAACTCTTCTAATCTTGGAGCTGAGGGTATGTACCCTGAATAAACATATTGTGTGAATCGTTTGGAGGTGACACACATGCTAGGTGATGGCATATGGGCGTGCACTATAGAAATTGTGACGTAATTGTTCCGTGGAATTTTGTATTCAAATAATCTTGGCATTTTCCATGCAATTTTATGTGTTGAAGAAGTTTAGCTGAGAATCATATTAAAAATCATATTGAGGCAATGTGCCAGTATTATTGGGACCCACAGAGGTCATATTGCTGTGAATTATTTATTTTAAATTAAAAATTCATACTCAGTCATATTCATTTCATTGCATATCATATCTCAGTCTCTGTTGTTATTTATTGATACATCATATCATCATTTTCGGGCTATTTTCATGACATTCTGAGCCCGAGAGATTGGAGAGATTAATGACTGAGTGAGGCCGAGGGCCTGATTGTGAGGATAACTATGGGATTGGGCTGCACGCCGTAGTAGGCCATATTGGCTTTATATACTTTATTATAACACGTGAGTTGTCCGTGCGGATGCAGATATTGATACTATAGCAAGTGAGTTGTCCGTGCAGCACGTGAATTGTCCGTGCAGATTATAGTGCTTGGGCTGAAGGAGCCCCTTCGGAGTCTGTACACACCCTCAGTGAGCGCAGGTACCTACTGAGTGCGAGTGCCGAGTGCCGAGTGCCGAGTGCGAGTGCCGAGCGATTGGGAGGACTGAATGACTTTGAGGACTGAGTGACTATGAGGACTGAGTGACTGGGAGGACTGAGTGAAATGATACTCTGAGAGTATGCATATGATTTTATCACTAAGTTGCATCGCATTGACATGCACATTTGATATACATGTATCGAGATGCATTTTCCTCATGTTGTATGGTATATCGTCATTCATGACTTCTCACACATATTGCCTAGGGGTATAGTGGTGCATTGTTACATTGTCTATCTGGAAAGAAAATAAAACATATTATCATTGTTGAAATGATTTTTGGGAAAAATTATTATTTTCAAACTTATTCGTATTTTTGGCAACTTCGGTGAACGACTTGGGATTTTCACTGATACACTTGAAAGGCAGAACTATTTTTGAAAATCATGATTTAGCTGAGAATTTATTCCTTGGGTTACTTCTTTCATTACTTGCTTTATGTTGTTATGAACTGTTGTTGGTTATTGGAGTTGGACTATGATCTTGGTACAAGCTCGTCACTACTTTCAACCTAAGGTTAGGTTTGTTACTTATTGAGTACATGTGGTCGGTTGTACTTATACTATACTTCTGCACCTTGCGTGCAGATGTTGGCTGCTGATGTTGCTGCGTTCGTCGGGAGCTGGATCCGAAAGTGTACTTGCGTTCCGGTTGTAGCTGCCTCTTGTTCATGGTAGCCTTAGATTCATGAAACTCTGTTTATGTACTTTTCAAATAGATTATGTATTTAATTCATACCAGCTTTATAAACTCTATTCTTAGAAGCTCATGATTTGTACTACCAGTTCTTGGGGAAATGTGTTAGTTTTATCTATTTTCTTTTAATTAATTGCGTTATTAATTTCATTGGAATTTGATAGTTGGTAATTGGCTTACCTAGCGGGTTGGGTTAGGTGTCATCATGACTACTTTGATTTTGGGTTGTGACAACATCACAGTCCATCGAGTCTCCATTGTACTATTTACTTTATTCTGTCTTATTACATTCGGGACAAATGTTGTATTATTACTATATTCCTTAGAAAAGTTCTCATGCACTTGTGACACTGGGTTTTGGGGGTTTTCTACAGGTTGTTCGTTGTTGTAATTGTATAAATATTTTCATTTACTCTGTAAATTCTAGTTTATATTGTTCGATTAAGGAACAATTATGATTTTAAAATACTAACATGTAAAATTAAATTGGTAAATCACCGTTGGCTTGCATGACGGCGGTGTTAGGTGCCATCACGACCTATAGTGGATTTTGGTTCCTAACACCTTGGTATCAGAGCGTTAGGTTCACTTGGGTCTCACAAGTCATGGGCTAGTCTAGTAGAGTCTTCCGGATCCTTACAGAGACGTCTGTACTTATCGTCAAGAGGCTACAGGGCTGTTAGGAGCACTTCCCTTCTTGATTTCCTCATCGTGCGGTTTGATTCCATTGTGACTTGTGCCTTTATTTCGTTCCTACTCAATCTTATACGACGTGAAGCACTTGTTATCAATTGGTTGTCGAGGAGTTGTAGTGGTACTATAGACGTGATACATGATGTTTTTCCTGCGAGTTAGGGAAGGCTATTGTCATCGCCTTGCGGAAGGATGTTTTGTCATTTCAGCTCAGTAGCTATGTTTTGCGATGGTTTTAAGGCTATGCACGGATTGCTATGATGTTCATATGCGTCGTTATCGCATAGTGTTTGTGTAATGGTAGGGTGCTTGCCTATGTGTCGAGTCAGTGAATGACTTAAAGGGAGACTTTTCAGTGCATGATTTAGAAGTTCAGCATTTAATTCCAACAAATGAAAGGCAATAGGACAATGGATATTTAGTTTTTGGTTGATGGAGTAACGAGACTTGATATTTTCGAGCGTGGTGAAATTTTCAATTATGATGTGGTGTTGTCATCCCTGTGGAATGCATTAAGGTTCGCCGACATTATAGTCTTGTCTGAATTTTGCCTTCGGGGAAGGGTGTTATGAAATGGTGCCTGAGAAGCGGTTGTCAGAGATAGTGGTGTGTAGCGGTTCTGAATCGAATTGGTATTTCTAGTTTTAATGGCTCGAGAAAGATGATCTTTTAGGAGGTTGAGAGTTGGCAGCAATTCATTAGTTCCGATGCTATAAGTATGGATTTGATTTGAGGCAACATATGGGCAGCAAAGTATGAGAAAGGAAATGGCAGGAAATGTTTCGCGGTGGTTGAAGTACTAGCAGGTCAAGTATGCAAAGCAGAGGTTGAGAAGTTGCTTAAAGGGAGATGGTTTAACCGAAGTAAGAGTGGCGGATTAGCATATGGGTTATGTGGTAGGAGAGCCACATGCCTTGAGAAAGTGTAGAGCGGTTTGGAAATCGTGATGGAAGGTGATTTGGTCTACGAATTTTATTTAGGAGGTTGAGAGTTGGCATGAATTATTTAGTCTCGGTGCTATAGGTTTGGATTTTATTTGAGGCAACATATGGGCAGCGAAGTATGAGGAAGGACCCAACTGGTTGTTTTGAGCTATAGCGCGTCGTTCGGTGGGTTGAGGCCTTGAGCAACTTCACTTCAGGTGTTATGACTTGTAAGTGTGTTCGAAAATGAATTTCGGGAAGTTCGGGATGGATTTGGAAAGAAAATTCTAATTTCAGAAGCTTTAAGTTAGAATAATTGGCTAAGATTGGACTTTTGAGTAAACGACCTAGGAATCGGGATTCGAAGGGTCCAATAGGTTCATATGATGATTTCGGACTTGGGCGTATGTTCGAGTTGAGTATCGAGTAGTCCGGGAGTATTTCGGCGCCTATTATGAAAAGTCAGCATTTTGAAAGTTTAAGAATTTCTTAAGTTTGACTTGAAGTGGATTTTAATGTTATCGATGTCCGTTTGGAGTTTCTAAGTTTTAGCGTTGTTTGATGTGATTTGAGACCTCGAGTAGGTTTGTGTTATGTATTGGGACTGGTTGGTGTGATTCGGCGAGGTCTTGGGGGCCTCGAGTGTGATTCGGGGTGGTTTCGGACCAAGTTTAGCCGAGGTTCTACTGCTGATGTCTGGTGTATGGTTTTGATCTTTGCGAACGTGAAGGTGTTCACGCTTTCGCGAAAAAGGATCTGTTGGTTACTGACTTTTGTGCTACGCGTTCGCGACTGGGGCCTCGCATTCCGTAAGGTAAGAAGGTGAAGCTACGCATTCGCGATTAGGGCATCGCGTTCGCGAAAGGGAAACTAGGTTGGTGAGAATTTTAGCGTTCGCGTTCGCGAAGGGTGAACCGCGTTAATGAAGGTACGCCTGGTAAAGCATCGCGTTCGCGAGCTGCGACTAGTGTTCGCAAAAGGCAGTTTTTAAGTTGGAGCTGGTATTTCTTCGTGAATGCGAGGGACTTTCCACGTTCGCGAAGAAGGTCGCCTGGGCAGTGTATAAGTTAGCAAAATCGGATTTTGGCTCATTTTATCTCAAATATTACATGGGAGCCGAGCTTGGGGCGATTTTGGAGAAACTTCTTCGTCACCCATCACAATGTAAGTGACCTCTTCACACTGTGAGTTAAATACATGGTTATGTGTAGATTTAAACATGGAAATTACTAGAAATTTGGGATTTTGAAGAAAAAACTAGAAATTGGTAATTTTGGATTTTGACCACGAAATTGGACATGTAGCTTGGAATAAATCATATATTTGAGTTCGTGGTGTTATGGGTAAAGTTATCTTCGAAATATTTTCGGAATCTGGGCGCTTGGACCCGGGGGTTGATTTTATTGACTTTTCGAGGGGAGTTGGGAATTGTTTAAAATGATTAATCATGGGTATTAGAGTATGTTTTGATTAGTTTGCACATTTGTTTGAATAGTTTTGGATCGACAGGCAATGGTTTGAGGTGTTAGAAAGGCTTTGGAGCCGGTTATGAAACTGCGAAGTGGGATAAGTCTCCTGTCTAACCTTGTGAGGAGGAAACTACCCCTAGGTGATATTTATTGTAATGTGCTACTAGTTGTGGGTGCTATGTACGCACGAGGTAACGAGAGTCCGTACGTAGCTAAAGTATGTTTATGTCCAGGTAGACTTAGGATATCATCATGAAATGTTTGAATTACTTGAACTCATTCTGCAGGCTTAATTAATTGAAGTCATAATTGGAACTGATTTAGAAGTAATTATATGTACATTGGGCTAAGCCTTAACACTTTGAGTTGTGGGCGAGTTATTTGAGAAATAGTAAAAATTATATTTAATTGATGCTCATATGCTGTATTGTAAATGCGTGTCTCGTAATTCGGGAAACTTCCTTCCTTTTCTTCTGGAGCGGGTCGAACACCTCGGCAGTATATAGATGCATCTATGGATCGTGCCGGACGTCCATCGGCAGTGTACACGTTATTCTGAATCAGGCCGAACGATCTCGGTCGTATCATGCGTTATATCGCTAGTAGCCCGAATATTTACGAGCTAATCTTTCCACTGATGCCTGACATTTTATGGTATCTCCTATTTTTATGATAATGACACTTGACATCTTTCTGAGTTGTTAAGGTAAAATACAAGGTCTAAATATTTATGCTTTAAAAGAGTAATTGGAAGGTTATGTATCTTACAGATTTACCCTATCATTGTCGTGTGCTTCATATCTGCTCATGTCCTATTATATTATTTTATTGTACCTTTAGTAAGTATCGATAATGACCCTTCGTCACTACTCTTTTGGGGTTAGGCTAGATATTTACTGAGTACGCGTTGATTTACGTACTCATGATGCACATCTGCACTAAATGTGCAGGATCTGACAGGTTCATTGATGATCATCTTAGCGCGTAGGCGCACCTGTTGAGGAGACTTTATGTGAGCTGCATTCCAGACTACGCATTGCAGTCCACCGAGTCTCCGTTGTACTATTTACTTTATTCTGTCTTATTACATTCGGGTCATACGTTTTATTATTACTATATTCCTTGAAAACAAGCTCATGCACTTGCGATACCGGGTTTTCAGAATTTTCTACGGGTTGTTCGTTGTTGTAATTGTATAAATATTTTCATTTACTCTGTAAATTCTAGTTTATACTGTTCAATTAAGGAAACATTATGATTTTAAAATACTAAAATGAGTAATTAAATTGGTAAATCACTGTTGGCTTGCCTGACGACGGCTTTAGGCGCCATCACGACCTATAGTGGATTTTGGGTCGTGACAACAAGACCTTCTATGTTAATTTTTTAATATTTAATATTTTAAAATTAATGCATTTTGTCTATTAAATTTTTATTAAAAATATGTAGGAAGGTTTAATAAAAATAATTTCATAAGAATCCTCCATATTGACAGTACATTACCACTCCATAATATCCAACACTAAATGGACTCCATAAAGCGTTGAAATTGTGAACAACTATCACCATAATATATTTTTATATTATATTTGAACTGTTTTCCTACTCAAATAATATATTTTTAATCAATTTTTCGTGTAATATTAAAAAATATACTCAATTATTAAACAACAACTAAGAAAATATTTAAAAATATAAATGTGTGAGAAATAGAAAGAAAAATGATTGACAAGAGTCAATACCATTAATGATTCTGCAAACATAAAAATATAAAAGTGAAATGTCAAATCGATCATTTTACTCTTTGAAAAGAAATTTATGGCGGATAAAATTATAATTGAGATTAAATCTTCAAAACAAGAGATGAACTAATATTAAGAATCTGAATCAACATAAAATAAATTATTTTTTGTGTTAAGACCAAATAATGAAATCTTTCAATTAATTATTTAGCAAGAGAATCCAATTCAATTATTCTTTAAATTTATCATATGAGTAAAATTATTTTTCAAGTTAAGAAAAATCTTAGGGTGCATAAATTAAATCCATAAAAAGAGCGTTAGAGATTAAAAAAATTAGAACACAAAGTAAAACATGTTATTATAGCATTACGAATCAAACAGCCACACAAGTGTTTGTTGAAGCACAATCAAAACTAAATCCTGAATAAGAACAAGCTTTCAAGACTATATTATAAAGAGTCGACTCTTATAGCGGGATTATCCTTTGTAGATACCTCTAGCGGAATCGAAATAATATTTTTATGTCATGCATTACTTGCAAATGTCAAATCAAGAGGCATGATACTGTTAGCAATAATAACAAATGGTGTACCAGCAACGATTTTATTATGAGGCCACTCACTTTAGATTTGATATATCTCTTCAAACAACAAAAATAACCATCATAAATATATCAAAGCATAGCAACAATGCTAAATTCATAAGGAAAGCAAAATTGATAATATGAGATGAAGCGTTTATGGCTATGTGTTAAATGATCGAAACAATTTCCCCCGGAGATATATTGAATACCAGTGAAACATTTGGTGAAAAACTAATGACTTAGAAGATGATTTCTGCCAAGTACAATCAATAGTTACAAAATCGACGAAAGTAGAAATCGTAAAACTAGCTTGCCAAAATTATACTTGTGGCCTCAAATGAAAAAGATTCAACTGACAAGAAATATAAAGTAATAACAGATCCCGTATTCAGTAACTTCTTGCTTCGTGTCAGAAATGAAGAAGAGCATCTAATAAAGATGATTAGGTTCTTCCAGAACACTTGGTTATCAATCTCAATTGTAATAGTAGTGCATAATAAGGGAAATATTTCTATCAATAGGTTAAAATGTAACTTGTACAAATTGCATGATAGAAATTAAAAAGCTATCTTAGTTAGAAGAAATGAATATGTTGATAGCGAAATTTTATGGTAAAAATAAGATATTTTTCAGTTTTTGACTCAGCGGAATATGATCCCAACAATTACTACTAAAAAGAATACTTAAATACTTTAATACCAAATGTCCTTCTACCACACAGGTTTGTTGTCAAGTTTATTTTTTCTTATGTATGTCAGTGTCACCGTATATGTAATAGACTAAGTTGACATTGATCTTCCATTGCATATAGATTGATCTTGAAGAAAACTATGCACGTCATAGTACTGAAAAAATTAGATCCGCTGAATAGCTTATGTAATAGCACATAGATGGTATATAGAAGTTTTGCTTCTAAGTATATTTTTATCCCCGAATTTAACTTTCGTCTTCCGAAACTAAAGAATATCCTTTTAAATTTGTGTGAAAATACTTTTCGGTATGTTTATGTTTTGCAATTATAATAAATAACGCACAAGGACAAACATCCTAAATATTGGACTATATTTACTGCAATATATTTTCTTGCACGAACAACTATATGTTGCACTTTCAAGAGGAGTATCAATATCGACAACAAGAGTTCTGGTTATGGCAGAGCAACCAAAGTATTAGAAGGAAACATACACAAAAAAGATCATCTATAAAGAAGTGTTCGGTAAGATACTATCAAATTAAATACTTGTAAATTATAATACGTAATTATCTAACTAAGTTAACATGTTGATAATTTGTGTAAGTTCTGATGATGTCCATATATTTTGAATTCACGTATTATGATAATGTAATAATATTTTCGGGTTTCAGATGATTTAAATGGTTAAACCATCACATGCCATTATTAATGTGCAACGTACGTTCATAGATACTAGCCCCTCTTATGTAAAGACCCGACCGGTCGTTTTGAGTATTACAGCTCTGTTCCCCCATTTACTGCTTATCCTGAGTTCAATTATAAATATGTGACTCGTCGGAGAGGGTTCAGAATGAATTGGAACACTTAGTTCTAATATTTAAAACTTAAGTTGAAATAGTTGCCCGAATATTTACTATGTGTAAACAATTCCGGAATAGAGTTTTGATGATTACAATAACTCTGTATGGTTATTTTGGACTTGGGAACGTGTCCGGAAAATTATTTAGAAGTCCGTAGTTAAATTAGACTTGAATTGGCTAAAATGCAAATTTAAGTTTGGAAGTTCGACCGAGGAGTTGACTTTTGGATATCGGGGTCGAAATCTAATTCTGTATATTTGAAATACGTCCGTTATGTCATTTATTACTTGTGTGCAAAATTTGAGGTCAATTGGACTTGATTTGATAGGTTCCGGCATCGAATGTAGAAGTTGAAAATTCTTAGTTTTATTAAGTTTGAATTGGGGTATGATTCATTGTTCTAGCATTGTTTGATTTGATTTAGAGGTTCGACTAAGTTCGTATGGTGTTTTAGGACTTTTTTGTTTCTTTGGTTGAGGTCCAGGGGCCTCGGATGAATTTCAGATGGTTAATAGATCAAATTTGGACTTAGAACAATTGAAAATTGCTACTATGTACTGATGCAATTGCACCTGCGGAAATTGGCACGCAGGTGCGAGCTCACATAAGCTAGCTTGGTTGCGCAGAAGAG
Organism: Nicotiana otophora; assembly: GCA_000715115.1. Lineage (NCBI taxonomy): Eukaryota > Viridiplantae > Streptophyta > Magnoliopsida > Solanales > Solanaceae > Nicotiana > Nicotiana otophora. Next base: position 53,460 of record AWOL01S0111452.1, read on the forward strand.
AAATTGGCCTGGCAAGGGAAGGGGTCGCAGGTGCGCATGCAGGACCGCAGAAGCGGACTCGCACTTTCGACGAGTTGATCGCAGAAGGAAGTGAGAGGGGATGGGCCTCATCGTAGAAGCGGCTTGGGTTCCGCAAATGCGAGGCCGCGGAAGCGGACCTCTTTCCGTAGAAGCGAAATAAGCCACAAAAGCAGGGAGGACCTCGCATATGCGAGACTACAGATACGGTTAAGTACTCTGCAGAAGCGGAAACGCCGGGCAAACTACAAAAAACAGAAGGGTCCGACATTTTTGTCATTTTGGACAATCCAAACACGGTTTTGGGGCGATTTTCAGAGAGATATCGTGGGAAAAACCTGAGGTAATTCACTTGTGATCATCTTTAGTCGATAATATTGAATTTTAATTGAGTATTCCGACTAGATTACGTGTTTTTGAGGTGTAATTAGAGGATTTGGGCCTAGGGATTTGAAAATGAGATTTGGGGATTTGAAGGTTGAGTTGTTGTCGGAATTTGGTAAATTTGGTATGGTTGGACTCGTGATTGAATGGGAATTCATATTTTACAACTTTTGTTGGGTTCCGAGATGTGGGCCCCATAGGCGATTTTTGAATGCAAATTTGAATTTTGTTGGAAACATTAGTATTTTTATATGGAATTAATTCCTATAATTTGTATTGACTGGATCGAATTAATTGTGACTAGATTCGAGCCGTTCGGAAGTTGGTACGCACAGAATGGAATTTCTATAGCATTGTTTAGCTTGCTCGATATTGGACTCGGTGTGTTCAAGGTAAGTAACGCTTCTAATCTTGGAGCTGAGGGTATGAACCCTGATTATACGTGTTATGTGTTTGGTGTTGAGGTAACGCACATGCTAGCTGACGGGCATCTGGGCGTGTATGAACTGTGACTCTGTTATTTCTGTGGTACTGTATAACTACCTAAACTTATCTGTAATCATGAAATCTCTACGTACTAGAGTTATAGAGTTGTGATTCATGTTAGAAACCATGTCTAGACTATATACTTTCATGTTGGGACCCACTGTGGTCATTACTGCTGTTGAGTTATTTGCTTACATTGCAATTTCATACTCAGACATGTTCATTCATTGTATATCATATCTCAATCTTTGTTGTTATTTATTGACACATCATATCATCATTTTTGGCTAGTTTCATGACATTGTGAGCCCGAGAGACTGGAGAGATTGATGACTGAGTGAGGCCGAGGGCCTGATTTTGAGATATTGATACTATAGCACGTGAGTTGTCCGTGTGGATCCAGATATTGATACTATAGCACGTGAGTTGTTGGTGCAGCGCGTGAGTTATCCGTGCGGATTCAGATATTTATTTTATATAGCGTGAGTTATCCGTGCGGATTATAACGCTTGGGCTGAAGGAACCCCTCCGGAGTGTGCACACACCCGAAGTGAGCACAGGTACCTATTGAGTGCGAGTGCGAGTGCCGAGTGATTGGGAGGACTGATTGGATTGATACTCTAAAAGTATGCATATGGTTGTTGTCACGACCCAAACTAACCCTGTCGTGATGGCGCCTATCGTGGTACTAGGCAAATCGACCTTTCCAAGACTCTTTCAAAAGTTTTAACAGAAATGAATTAAGAGATTTAAAAATATCCGGAGTTTTTCATAAATACTAGGTAAAACCCAAATGAAAACATATGTGCGGAAATAAAAATAGCACGACATCGGGGTGTCACTAAGTTATGAGCATCTAGATAACCAAACTAATACAACTAATGTCTAAGTATCAATACAAGACAAAAAGAAATATATAGAAGGAGAGACAAGGCCCTGTGGACCCTCGCAGCTACCTCGTAGTCTCTGGTACTCGATTATCCCGGACTCAATGACCTCCGTAATCAAACACACCTGGATCTGCACATGAAGTGCAGGGTGTAGCATGAGTACAACCAACTCTGCAAGTAACAGAAATAAATAAGGAACTAAGAAGCAGTGACGAGCTATACGGTACAGTTCATTTTTAAAAGTTTTCAGTAAAGAGTGAACATGCTTCAAATTCTGTGGTATAAGTCAAAACAGTTCGCATTCATGTAAAACAGATATGGATCTTCCAGAAATTTCACAACAACAACAGATAACAACCCAGTGCAACAATAAATAAAGCAAGTACAATCTCTTAAGGCAGCAGTCACTCAACCCATCTCAACCTCACACTCTTGGCTCTCAGCCCTCAATACACACTCTCAATAGGTACCTACGCTCACTGAGGGTGTTCAGACTCATGAGGGGCTCCTACAGCCCAAACGCTATAAGCACAGACAACTCACGTGTTGCACGGACAACTCACGTGCTATAATATCATATCTGGATCTGCACGGACAACTCACATGTTGCACGGACAATTCACGTGCCATGGTATAAACATAAGGATCCGCACGGACAACTCACATGCTGCACGGACAACTCACGTGCCATAGAATAATACCTCACAACCAGGCCTTCGGCCTTACTCAGTCATGAACCTCTCTAATCTCATATCTCTTAATAAAGAAAGGGAAAGCAGCCGAAATCAAAGTGTTACAGTATATCATTAGGGAAAAACAAATAACAGAGACTGAGGTAAACATGTACAGGAAACACTATGACTGAGTATAACTACCATGAGCAGGAATATAGCCTAAGCATGATTTCTAACATGAAAGGCAGTCAAGTTCTAATAAAATAGGAATGCATATAAACACAAATAAAGGCTATTAGACTTCACAGTCTCCTGGGACGGACCACATCTCAATCCCTCACGGCGTACATCCACACACCCGTCACCTAGCATGTGTGTCACCTCCAAACAGTCACATTATACCAAACTCCGGGTTTCATACCCTCAAGACCAGATTTAAAACTGTTACTTACCTCAACAATGTAGAACTCCTACTCCTGAATGCTCTTTCCCCTCGATTCGGTCTCTAAATGCTCTGAATCTATTCATAATAAGTACAATGACATCAATTTATGCTAAAGGAATGAATTCCACAAGAAAAATATCCAATTAGACTTAAAACCCCGAAATTGGCTCAACCCAGGCCCACGTCTCGAAATCCAACAAAATTTAGAAAACTAGAAAGCTCATCCACTCACGAGTCTAACCATACCAAATTCATCAAAATCCGACATCGTTTGGTCCTTCAAATCCTTAAATTACTCTCCAAAACTTTCAAGCCCTAATCCCTCATTGTCACTAATTATAAAGATTAAACAACGGGAAATCACCATATATATGAGTAATAGGGCTCAAGAAACTTACCTCACTGGTAGCCCTTGAATAACCCTTCAAACATCACTCCAAAAGCTCCAAACACCGACTTGAAAATGGTGGAAATTAACCAAATTCGCGAAGGGTTCTATTTATGGTTTCTGCCAAGACTTTTTGCACCTGCGGAAAATTTCACACTTCTGTGCCACCGCACCTGTGGAAAATCCATTGTAGGTGCGGAACTCACTCAGGAGCCCAGGTTCCGCATCTGCGGCCCAATCCCCCGCACCTGCGAAGGAGCTCCTACGCATTTCCTTCCGCTTCTACGAAACCTGCCCAGCGCCCTCCTTTCCGCATCTGTGCCCCAGGTCGCGCACCTGCGGGCTCGCAGATGCGGCCAATTCTTCGCACCTACACATCCTGTGTAGCCCAGCACTGCCCGCTCCTACAGACTCCCCTTGCGCACCAGCGACATCGCACCTGCGACTCCTCCTTCTGCAGGTGCGGAAATAGCAGTAGCAGCAGCTTTAGCTGCATTTTCCAACAACGACAAATCCGTTAACCACCTGGAATCACCTCGAGGCCCTCGGGACCTCAACAAAAATACCAACAAGTCATATATCAACATACAAACTTAGTCGAACCTTCACATCACTCAAACCAACATCCAAACACCAAATTACCCTCGGATGCAAACCTAAGAACTTCTAAATTTCCAAATTCGGCAACCTATGCCGAAACCAATCAAACCACGTCGGAATGACCTCAAATTTTGCACACACGTACAAATAACACTACGAACCTACTCCAACTTCCAAAATTCCATTCCGACCCTGACATCAAATTTTCCACTGCCGACCGAAAATTGCCAAATTTCCAATTTCGCCAATTCAAGCCTAATTCTACCGCAAACCTCCAACATTTATTCCGGACGCGCTCCTAAGTCCAAAATTACCTTACAGAGTTAACGGAACCGTCAAAAAACATTTCTGAGATTGTTTACACATAAGTCAACATCCAGTTGACTTTTCCAACTTAAGGTTCTAAATAAGAGACTAAGTGTCTCATTTCACTCTGAGACCTCTCGTGACCCAAACCAACCAGCCCGATACAATACAATATGGCTAAATAACACATAAAGAAGCAAAAATAGGGGATACGGGGCTATGACTCTCGAAACGACTGGCCGAGTCGTTACAGTTGTTCACTATGTTACACTGTAGTGACATGCACACTCTACATACACTCATAGAGATGCATTTTCCTCATGATGTACGATATTGCGTCATTCATGACTTCTCATACACATTGATATGTAGGCATAGAAATGTATTGTTCCTCATGCCATTTGATAATGAAATATTTACCTGTTGAAAAGTTTTGGAAGGAAAAATCACTATTTTAAAACTTACTCATATTGTGGTATTTTCGGTAACAGATTTGAGTTTTCACTGTTATACTTGAAAAGGAGGCTTATTTCTGGAATTGTGAACGAGTTGAACATTTTATTTCTGAGTTATTTCATGTACCATTTTTATAATATTGATATGAGCCGTTCTTGGCTATCAGTGTTGGACTTTGACCAGTGTTCCAACTCGTCACTACTTTTAACCTAAGTTTAGGTTTATTACTTATTGAGTACATGGGGTTGGTTGTACTCATACTACACTTCTGCACCTTGCATGCAGATATTGGATACGGATGTTGCTGTGATCGACGGGATCGAGATTTGAAGACGTACCTGCATTCTATTTGTCAGCTGCCTCTTGTTCATGTTAGTTTTAGAATTGTTAATCTATTTATGTACATTTCGAGCAGATGATGTATTTGTTTCATACCAGCTTTGTAAATTCTAATCTTAGAAGCTCATGATTTGTACTACCAGTCCCTGGGAAGTTCTTGTATAAAAGCACTTGTAGTTTCTTTTCTTTTCATAATAAATCTCATTTAAACTGGTTAGTTGTTAATTGGCTTACCTGACGGGTTAGGTTAGGTGTCATCACGACTAGGTGGATTTTGGCTCGTGACAAGTTGGTATCAGAGCTCTAGGTTCATAGGTTCTACAAGTCATGAGCAAGTGTCTAGTAGAGTCTTGTGGATCAGTATGATGAGGTCCATACTTATCTTCGAGAGGCTACATGACATTTAGGATAATTTATCATCTTTCTTTCCTTATCGTGCAGAATGGATGCAGCTTGAAACATAACTCTTTGAATTCCTTCCACGCATTCATGTGCGCATGTGAGCGCTCAGTATCAGCTGTGCATCGCCGGCTTATTATTCCATGAATGAGGTTCGAAATATTTATTATGTATTTTGATGATGAACCAGTCTGGAGGACTTGAGGTCAGGTTTAGACCGCAACTTAGGCTCAGTAGCTTCGATTGTACCTTGTACATTTGGACTCATATGTCTGGTAGTGTCCCTATGAGTGGAGCTTGTGGCTCGATGAGCGATCAGATAACTTTGCGATAAGTATGATGTGACTGCGGGATGTGTTAATATGGTTTGAATGTGACGAGAAGTGTTTCCTTGGAATGTAAAGAGGGCGCCCATTGGGTGCTTGATTTTTGTCGTGATGTGACGTACGGTCTCGAGTTGTGAGTGTGTTGAAGGATTTGTCATGAAGTTTAATTATGGAGCGAATTAGATTTTCATGTCGTCTTAATGGGTTCAAACTTAGAAAGATTAAGTGATTGCATAGTAATTGTGACTACGCAAGGGTATAGCAAGATGCCAATTTGAGGCTAAATAGGTGGGTTATCTCCTGCGGAATAATCTACGTAGGTGTGTTCCTTATAATGTTGAGTGGATAGTTTCTTATCTACCAGTGGGGTATGTGTTGAGATTTGAATTTGAATCCGGTTGAGAAAGTTGACTTGACTGTCAAGAGAATAAATGCGAGTTTAGCGGATGATTGAGGTATTTTATGATTGCTATTGCATGAGCTTAAGAATAATTTTCGTTGAACTGATTGCGGTATTATGGCAGTAATAGAGTATGGGTATTATGAGTTATGGAACGTTTTATTCTATGGCCTTGAGCCAAGTGGGGGAGCCTGCTGTGGATGGTTTAATTTCATGATTATATATTAAATTTTAGTTCTGGTTTGGGACATACTTTGGGATCAGTTATGGCTGCAGAGGTTGAGAACGAGGATGACTCGAGCAAGGAAATTCCTGAATACGGGTAGCATTACACTTTATGAAAATATGAAAATCATGGAATGATTAAGTTGTTATTTGAAGGATGTGGTTCGCACGGAGTATGAATTTGATTGGTGGTGCTAAGGCAAGGTTATTTCTTTGGGTGTTGTTATGCTAATGGGGCATGTGTCTTTCGACCCATTTAGGCGGTGCAATTTAGATTTGAGAAAAATGGGTGACTCTCAAGAAGGTGCTAATGGATTCAAAAATGTATAAGTGGAAATTGAAAACTTTTTAGATTCGTATATTGCTAGAATTGGTTATTTACATTAGATGGCGTTGGGAATTGCGGTAATTCTGTATGACTAAGTGTTCTACTTTTCGGTATAAGAAAGGAAAGATGAACAATTTTAAATTCACATAAGGTCTTTCAGAGTAAGTGTCTCGGTTGTGGTATTTATGGGGTGCTTAAGAAGAATACAACAGCTTATGGGCCTTAAGGTGGTGTGGTTTCATGTTAAGGTGTCTTATAGTGAGATTTGGGTAAGAATCGTAGTGATCTGACACGGAGAAGTGTCAACTTGAGGGTGATTCAGAAGAAACTCAGAGGAAATAGGACAGCTGGGTAGTAGGCTAGACCAGTATGGCAATGGTATGCTCGGTTCTTTTGAGTGATTATTATGTGGTGAGGCTCTATAGATGTTTCGGTGGAAATACTCTCGGATTTGGCAACCTGTGTGTCTTTGTCGAGTTAGAGGAATTTAGTTCTGATAGCTTGGTTATGTGCAAATGGGTTTTGAAGAGTTCTCGATTATTTCTATCACATTTTAAGATGGATATGTCCTACCGGCATGAGGAACATGTTGTGTATTGTGGGTTCCTCCTGTATGGGAGCAAATGGAAGGTTTCTAACTAACCGGGTATGTATTTTTGCTTGTGACTCATAGTGTTAATAAAGATCTCATGTTCTCATATGATGTTCTAATAGAGGCGATGAGTGGAGTGAGATTGGGATTTGCATGTGCAAGTATACGATTCAGTTTCAAAAGGTAGGTAATGAGTTTATGGAGAACAAACAATTTCAAATATTGGCACTAGTGGTATTACCCAAGCATAGTGTATATTCAAAAAGGGCACACTGTGTTTTGGACCTACAGGTGTTTCGTTGGTATCGTTGTATTCTCCTGATTGATAGACTGTTGATATTCAAATGTAAAAACCTGGCCGATCGTTTTGAGTATTACAAGCCCGTTGCCCCATCTACTGCTCAATTTTCGCTTTACAAATATTATGTGACTTGCCGGGGTAGTTTGTTTGGGTCCGGTGGGGTCTCAGAATGAATTGATACACATAGTCCCAAGGATGAAAGCTTAAGTTGAAAAGGTTGATCGGATGTTGACTTATGTATAAATGACCCCGGAATAGAGTTTTGATTATTCTAATAGCTTTGTATGGTGATTTTGGACTTAGGAGTGTGTCCGGAAAATTATTTGAAAGCCCGTAGTTAAATTAGGCTTGAAATGGCGAAAGTAGGAAGTTTAAGTTGGGAAGTTTGATCGGGGAGTTGACTTTCTGATATCAGGGTCGGAATCCAGTTCTGAAAATTTTCATAGGTCCGTTATGTCATTTATGACTTGTGTGCAAAATTTGAGGTCAATCGGACATGATTTCGTAGGTTTTGGAATCGAATGTTAAAGTTGGAATTTCTTAGTTTTGTTAAGCTTGAATTGGGGTATGATTCGAGGTTGTAGCATTGTTTGATGTGATTTGAGGTTTTGACTAAGTTCGTATGATGTTTTGGGACTTGTTGGTATGTTTGGTTGAGGTCCCGAGGGCCTCGGGTGTTATTCGGAGTGGTTTCAGACCAGTTTTCCTTGTTTTGCAACAACTGGAGCTGGTGTTGTTCTTCGCGAATGCGAAGGGTCTCACGCATTCGCGCAGAACGATTTTGGGGTGCTGGGAATTTGCCCATCATGAAAGCGATGCAGTAGGCACGAACACGGAGCAGAGGTTAGGCAAGCTTACACGAATGCGAGTGGGCTGTCGTGAACGCGAAGAGGAAGGGGAGCTGAGGGCCTGCCTGGCGTTAGGCCTTCGCGAGCACGGCTCATGGCTCGCGAATGCATAGGGAAGAGATCGGAAGGCTTTGCGAACACAGAAAGGAGGTCGCGAATGCGAATGAGGAAATTATGGCAGCAAATATTTGTGCTTCGTGAACGCGAGGAAAGGGCCGCGTTCGCGAAGAAGAAAAGCCTAGGCAGAAACTTTAAGTTCTGAAAATGGGATTTTTCATTTTTGACAAATCAGAGCTCGGGAAGAGGCGATTTTCGAGAGATTTTCAAATAAAACAACGGGGTAAGTGTTCTTAACTCAATTGTGATCAAATTACTCGGATCCATGGTTGTTTTTAACATTTAATTGGTGAATTAATTTGGAAACGGTTTTTGAAAAAACTCTTGGTTTAATTTGAAGATTTGAGGGTCGAGTTGATGACGGATTGGAGTACAATTTATATGGTTGGACTCGTGGTTGAATGGGCGTTCATATTTTGTAGTTTTTGTAGTGTTCCGAGAAGTGGGCCCCACGAGCGATGTTTTGAGTGAAATTTCGGATTTTGTGGGAAAATTAGTATTTTGATATGGAATTAATTCCTATAATTTGTGTGGACAAAATCAAATTAATTGTGACTAGATTCGAGCCGTTCAGAAGTTGATACGCGTAGAATGGAATTTCTAGAACATTGTTTAGCTTTCTCGATATTGGATTTGGCTTGTTCGAGGTAAGTAACATCTCTAATCTTGGAGGTGAGGGTATGAGCCCTGATTATACGTATTATGTGAATTGTTTGAAGGTGACACACATGCTAGGTGATGGGCCTGTGGGCGTGCACTATAGAAATTGAGACTAGGTTAATTCAGTAGAGCTATATAGTCAATTAACCCATATCTTTCAATGTATTTTTACGTGTTGGAGAAACTGAGTTGTGACTCATGTTAGAAATCATGCTTAGGCAAATGTTGGTATTATTGGGACCCACTAAGGTCATTTCTGATGTCGAATTATATGTTTAAACTGTAATTTCATACTCAGTCATATTCATTCGTTGCATGTCATATCTTAGTCTCTGTTGTTATTTATTGATACATCATATAATCATTTTGGGCTAGTTTTATGCTATTGTTAGCCCGAGAGACTGGAGAGATTGATGACTGAGTAAGGTCGAGGGCCTTATTTTGAGGTTATTCATACTATAGCACGTGAGTTGTCTGTACAGATTATAGCGCTTGGACTGAAGGAGCCCCTCTGGAGTGTGTACACACCCCTAGTGAGTGCAGGTACCTACTGAGTGCGAGTGCCAAGCGATTGGGAGGATTGAGTGACTGGGAGGACTGAGTGACTGGAAGGATTGAGTGACTGTGAGGACTGAGTGACTAGGAGGACTGAGTGACTGGGAGGACTGAGTGAAATGATACTCTGAGAGTATGCAGATGGTTTTATTACTGAGTTGCATCGCATTGACAGTCACACTTGACATACAGTAATAGAGATGCATTTTTTCTCATGATGTACGATATTGCGTCATTCATGACTTCTCCTATATATTGACATGTAGGCATAGAGATGTATTTTCATGTTATTTAAAAATGAAACAATTACCTGTTGAAAGTTTTGGAAAAAATTATTGTTTTCAAATTTACTCATAAATTGGTGATTTCGGTAAAGGATTTGGGTTTTCACTGATATATTTGAAAAGCATGACTATTTTTTTGGAACTGTGAACGAGCTGAGCATTTTATATTTGAGCTACTTCTTTTATTACTTCTATTATGTTGTTATGAATTGTTGTTGGCTATTGGTGTTGGACCCTGACCTTTGTTCCAGCTCGTCACTACTTTCAACCTAAGTTTAGGTTTGTTACTTATTGAGTACATGGGGTCGGTTGTACTCATACTACACTTTTGCACCTTGCATGCAGATATTGGATGTTGACGTTGCTGTGATCGACGGGGGCTTGATTTGAAGATGTACCTGTGTTCTGGGCGTAGCTACCTCTTGTTCAGGGTAGCCTTAGATTTATAAAAATCTATTTACGTACATTTCGAACTGATGATGTATTTATTTCATACCAGCTTTGAAACTTCTAATCTTAGAAGCTCATGATTTGTACTACCAGTCATCGGGGAGTGTATTAGAGTCAGTTAAATATTAATTGAATTAGATATTTGTTAATTGGCTTACATGACGAGTTGGGTTAGGTGCCATCACGACTAGGTGGATTTTGGGTCGTGACATCAAATTATTGCTATATGGAACGAAAGAATTATGGAAGTATTCCTCGTGGGATGATCGTATATGAGAAATGTGTTAGACATTCGGGCGGTGGAGTTGGGAGCAGATATGGTGATTTGTGTGTTCTATGAATTTGGGAGACTGGAGTTCTCAGAAGCAGATTGTTTCGTGACTGTGAACTGTGAAAATGTGGCCAAAGCTAGACAGATGATAGTATATGTTATGGTTAGGTCATTGTGGACTTTCGGAGGAGTATGTATCTATTTGTGGGTGGCCAGAGTTGATTTGGGGTCCATTGGTAGGCCCAATGAGGATGTGTATTCTACACCGGGTTGAATTGGTCGACTCCGTACTCCTATTGTTAGGGAATGTGCCATTCGGTTAGAGTGGAGCTTATTTGTGCTCAAATATGATATATGTGTTACTCCTCTACACTACGAGTGGTTATGATTTGTTGGTTATAAGCACACATGGTGCGGTTCTGTTTGGTCCTTATAGCAGAATTTGAGCGAGATGCATATTAGGGTGATGCATGATTGATTGCGCATGTGGTTATGTACTCTCCAGACTGTTGTATATTGTGCTATCTACTTCTCCGTGGTTATGGTCATGCACCTTGGGAACTTGATGTCAAATTGCACGCGGTTATTGTCTTTGATCATGGTAGCTGGAGGTATTTCATATGGACCAGTGTTTGGATGGGGTCACACATTACAGCGGGGATACGTCAGGATATGATCCTTGTTTTAGATTCGTGTGTTTTGGTTCTACTATGTATGATGAGCTCATAGCATTACGATTGTAGTGGTGCTATGTTAAACTTGCGAAACGGTTCTCTTCTTCGAGATATTTCCTATTTTTTGGTGCAAGAGTTGCGCAGTTTGTGGCTTGAGTTATATTGGCATGGCATGTCTGTAGAATAGTCGTGTTTGATAATATAAGTTCATTGGACCTATAATGGGTACTATCAGATTTGATTATGGTATAGTTGGGAGAATAATATTGAAAGTCGGCTTAGAAAGTGATTATGGTCCTGGTTGGGGCGAGAGAGCTCCATGAATTGTTGATCTGATAAGTGGTTATGATATTCCACGTGTTTATTTTATCAGCGGTAATGTGCGAAGGTTTTGGAACGAGGTTTTGTTGATATGGGGTTTGATACAAGTACCAGGTTGGTTTTGAGTAGTTACTGTGATCGGAAATTGTGTTGCGATTATGCGAGTTGTATAGTATGTTATGTGATTATATATGGGGTTATAGATATGGCTTGATATAGTTTGTTCAGACTTATACAATGTGTAGATGTGAGATTCGGGTCTTGAAAATAAATTCTGAATGTTGGAAATTGAATTCCAAGGTTATGGGCTAAAGTTGAATTAATGATTTTCAGTTATGTTGCGTTGTCAGGCCTACGTAGAATAGGGTGACGTGGGATCACCCCCGGCCATGTGCATGGTAGGGCGGAACAGTGATTTAAAGGCTTAGGAACAACTTTTGGCACGTTCAAGGACGAACGTATGTTTAAGTGGGGGAGAATGTAACGACTCGGCCGGTCGTTTTGAGTATTATAGCTGTGCTCCCCCATTTACTGCTTATCTTGTGTTCAATTATAATTATGTGACTCATCGGAGAGGGTTCAGAATGAATTGGAACACTTAGTTCAAATATTTAAAGCTTAAGTTGAAATAGTTGATCGGATGTTGACTATGTGTAAACGACCCCGGAATAGAGTTTTGATGATTCCAATAACTCCGTATGGTAATTTTGGACTTGGAAGCATGTCCGAAAAATTATTTAGAAGTATGTAGTTATATTAGGCTTGAATTGGCTAAAATGGAAATTTAAGTTTGGAAATTTGACCGGAGAGTTGACTTTTTGATATCGGGGTCGGAATCTAATTTTAGAAACTTGAAATACGTCTGTTATGTCATTTATTATTTGTGTGTACAATTTAAGGTCAATCGGACTTGATTTGATAGGTTCCGGCATCGAATGTAGAAGTTAAAAATTCTTAGTTTCATTAAGCTTGAAACTGGGGTATGATTCATGGTTTTAACATTGTTTGATGTGATTTATAGGTTCAACTAAGTTCGTATGATGTTTTAGGACTTGTTGGCGTATTTGGTTGAGGTCCCGGGGGCCTCGGGTGAGTTTCGGATGGTTAACGGGTCAAATTTAAACTTAGAACTATTGAAATTTGTTGTTGTCTACTGATGCAATCGCACCTGTGGAAATTGGCTCGTAGGTGCGAGCTTGGTTGCGTAGAAGCAGAATTGGCTTGGCAAGGGCAGGGGTCGCCGGTGCGCACGCAGGACTGTAGAAGAGGACTCGCACCTGCGACGAGTTGATCGCAGAAGCGGAAGTGAGAGGGAAGGGGCCTCATCGTAGAAGAGGCTTGGGTTCCGCAAATGCGAGGCCACAGAAGCGGACCTCTTGTCCGCAGAAGCAAAAGAAGCCACAGAAGCTGGGTGTCACGACCCAAAATCCCACCACAGGCTTCGTGATGGCACTTAGTCTCTAAGACTAAGTAAGCCGATCATAATAACAATTCAAACTACTTTTTTAATTTTTTAATTTTTATATATAAATAGTAGAAACCAACAGTGGACATATGCAAACACCTTCCCAAGACTGGTAATACTGAATCACGAACTCTAACTGAATACATGAAATGATCTCAAGGATCGAATATACAATACTTTGCGGATAATAATTGACAATATAAAAAAATGAAAAGGCTCCAAGGGACTGGGACGACCAAGTAGCTCTATCTTGTATCCTTGCGATCAACACGCTAACTCTGCCCGAGTCCGATATCTCCGATACCTGGCTCTGTACAAAATTGTTCAGAAGTGTAGTATGAGTACACCACAGTCGGTACCCAGTAAGTAACAAGACTAACTTCGATGGAGTAGTGACGAAGTACAGTCAAGACACTCACTTATCAAATAACTTGTGCAATATAGCAGTATACAATAGTATTGAAAAATAACTAGCAGTGATAGCAACAAATATCAACCAGTGATATAAACAGCAAGGCAACAAGAACACCATAATATTGATCAAAAGAATAAGGAACACAAGTACAACTAATTAATCAAGTCCTTCAAATATAAATCTTTCACATATGATTCTTTCGAATAAATACCTTCTAAATATACTTCTTTCAAATAAATATCTCTCGAATATAATTCTTTCAAATAAATATCTTTCGAATATACATCTTTCCAATAAATGTCTTTCGAATATAAATTCTTTCAAATAAAAGTCACGCTGTGACACCTCGTTTTATAATCATAAAACACGGGTCTCAGTCCACTTTCATATTTTCGTAACACGGGTCTCAGCCCATTTTCATGTTTCCACGACACCCCATGCCCATATTTCTATCAAATCTGCACGGACAACTCACGTGCCAATAATACAAATCATCATATTGTCCCCGGCACATCGTGCCCACATTTCATATCTATTGCGGCGTGCAACCCGATTCCATATAACATTAATCATACCTGTTGCGGCATGCAACCCGATCCCATATAATATAATCTGCTCGGCAATAGCCACAAACTCACAATTTCAACATAGATCAGACTATTATCAAGTTTACCGAAACAACAAGACAAGTTGCACAAAATATAAAACAAATTACAACATCACATGAAAATTAACAACGCAATAATGCCACACCATCACATAAAATTTACCAACACAATAACCCCACATCATCACATATCAAATCAACAAACACACAGAATTTACATAAAAATCCAAATGGCAATCACATCAAATTATAATATAAAATACAAACTCGACAAACAAGGAATGAGGCATGACAAATCAAGAATTTACTTAGTTCAAAGGATTTTCCAATTTTAATACATAAGGGCGTCTATGAATTTCAACCGATATAATTTGCACATATAAGCCTGAGTACGTACTCGTCACCCCGCGTACACGGCTTTCAATCACATAATTTCCACATAAGACTCAATGCCTAAGGGGTAATCCCCCACTCAAGGTTAGGCAAGATACTTACCTCGACCAAACTAAACCGATACTTTAAATGATCTTCCCGAATGAAGCCACCTCCGGACAGCTCAAATCTAATATTCACCCCTTCGTGATACTACAATGGTCCACCACACTAAACAAATTTCAATCTACAATGCAACACCATTCCGCCAATATTTGCAAGATTTTATACTTTTAGTCATTTAGACATTTTATCAAATATCTAATGTGCACATTTTTCTACAACCTCCTTCAATGGAATTTCTTCACCTAGAAATCACCTTCCACACAAATGATTGATCTCACTTTCGTCTCTAGGTCATCCACAACCTTTCTTAACACATGCGTGCCCAACAATTCACTCTCAACCCACAAATCTTATCAATTAATTCATTTTACAATCTCTACAATACCAACACACTTAGGTTGGGAACTTATTGCTTCCAATCACCATCCCATAAGTCCTAACACATATTTCGTACATAAATAATCACCATGATTTAGTTAGAGGTAGTATACATACCTATTTTAGACCAAATCTTGAAAGAAATCTTTTGGGTTGTTCTTGAGATTTTGAAGAAATCCCATGGAATCCAATAAAAACCTTGTTGTAACTAGTGATTGAGAAGTGAAGTCATCATAAAAACACACTTAAAAACTCACCTTAGGTGTGTATTGGAAGCTTTGGCCGGATGCGTGACGGAGAGAAAGCCCTAGTCTTGAAGAAATGACTTAGCCACTCTCTCTCCCCGGTCTTCGGGGTATTTTTATGGCTTTTACGTGTGCAGTCATGAACCTGGTCAAGTGACCGTGCATCGGGTCGCGCACCTGAGGCCGAATTGCCTCTAATATGCCGGCTGCGCATCTAGGCGCACATATGGCATAGGTCCGGTAAAATGTCCATAACGTTCCTTAGAAATATCCAAATGACGAACGGTTTGATGCGTTGGAAACTAGACTCAAATGGGTTTAATGTGATACATAGATAATCACCTAAGTCTTTGTAATTTGGTAGATGCATTCATTTGAAGTCGTACCTTGTGCGAATTTATTTGAAACTTTAGCCCATTGCATAGCTCTCAACTTGTCTTAGTTCAAGGGATCTCCTTTGACCCTAACAACATCTAATACACCTCCTACACTTTATATCATGATCATCTAAGTTGTTCCAATCCTTAACCTCTCGTGGAATGACAAGACGATGCTTAAGCGACTTGTGAGAGTACATATGGCCTCGGACTAATAGGATATTCGAGGGTCCTCACATCCTCCAACAACACTAGAATCACGAATCGCGCATCGATTCAAGACTAAGAAACTTATGAACTTCCGAATTCCAAAACTAATGCCGATTCATACCAAACCAACTGCGATTGACTTCAAATTTTGCACACAAGTCATAAATGACACCACAGACCTATTTCAATTTCCGAAACCAAAATTTCATCCCGAAGGCATTTGCTCAAACGTCAAACTTCGGTAAACTCTTTTCATTCCTACACTCGCACGGCACATTCACATAGCGTGACACATCATATATAGGCCCATAATAATAACTCTGGCCACAATGGTTGCCCATAATCAATTTCAGCACCGACAATTAAATTTCATCTAAGTTCAAGCCTAGTTTCAAACCTTCACACTACTGACAACGATTTGAGGAATATGAAAACCTCATAATTATTCACCCGAATTAACGAGTCACGTTTAACGTCATCTGGGCACACACCTCGTAGGCTAAAACACAATAAGCACAACACAACTATGACTAACATGCACCGATAAACACATAAATAAATTATCAAACAGGCCCAACATGCATAACTCCCTATCTGTATTATAATGAAAAATATTTCACAAGGGAGAATTTAAAACATATGAATTTAACCACAAGGATGTCATCTCGATATAACTTCCACCGTGGCACGTAGCCTGGTTTAAACATATCAATTCATATTAAAACGTGAGGATCCAATCCCCAGCTCTGAATCACAAGTATTATGCACATCGTGCCAACTGAAAAAAATTTCATTTCTTTTTTCATCTGTTAAATAAATCTCGACAACAATTTCACAACGCATAATGAACCCTCATATCGGTAGGGCATTAAATTCACAATTTTACCCAAACTATCCCGAATTTATATCAAAATCCAATGTAGTGAGTAATAGAAAGTCACTTTTGGACTTATAGCCCTCAATAGTGTACAAAATAAAAATAATAGACATGGTCTAGCACCATCAAATCTCCCAACAGGGATAAACAGGTGAGTGGAGTAAAAATTCACAAACTTAACGTATAAGGAGCATGATAAGAGATCTCACCTCGATAATCAGGATTGAATCAAAACAAGAATAGTGCTCCTCTATTATGAATTAAATCATACCTGTAATGACACCATCTGGTGTAACGGTCTCAGCCATACCATAGCATTTATATCAACGGATCGGGCCTCCCCGTTTAGGGCGTCCTCTACCCGCCTATCCTCCACCCCTAAATGGAGGTGCATGTGGGGTATTAACAGGAACAGAGCTTATAGCCTGAGTGTTCTGATGAAATCCACCTCTCCCAAGTCTGGGATAATCTCTCATGATGTGCCTAATATCACCACACTCATAACAACCCCTCTGCGGGCGCGACTGCTCATACTGAGTCTGTGTCGGATAACTGGAATTACCACTGTAAGAACCCCGTGCCGGTAGTGCACTAAAAGTATTAACTGGAGCACTACGATTACTCTGAATTTTAGACTGGGCTGACCGACTGCCTGAGCCACCGCCATGATGAGTGTTAGTTGCAGAGTAAAATTCACTTAATCCTACAGAACTTCGAGACCTCTTGGCCTCCTTAGACTCCCGTTTCCTCACTTCGAACATGTTCTTACATCCTGGTAATCTCCACTACTTGCTGAAATGGTATGTCGGTCTGCAACTCTCAATCCATGCATATTTTAAGATCATAATCGAGCCCCTCAATAAATTTGTGGACTCACTCTCTGATTGTAGGAAACAAAACAGGTGCATGACGGGCTAACTCAATGAACCTGATGGCATATTCTGACACTGTCATGGTGCTCTGACACAGTCGTTCAAACTCTGTGCGCCACGCATCTCGGAGAGTCTGGGGAACAAATTCTTTCAGAAACATTTTCAAAAATTGAGCCCAAGTTGGTGGTATTGCATCGACTGGTCTACTTTCTACATAGACTTACCACCACTGATACGCTGCTCCTGACAGCTGAAATGTAGTAAAAATAACTCTACTCACTTCCACAATACCCATGGTACAGAGAATACGATGACACTTTTCTAGAAATCCATAAGCATCCGACATGTGCCCTTCCTCAGCCTCTACCCCTCCCCGGCCTCTTGTGGCCCTAGCAGAATGCGCGGGTGTCTGCTCAGTTGACTCGCTTGCACGTGTCCTCACCATCTGTGAGAGAATGGAGATACAAAGTTTCAAACTCCAGAATCAACAAATTCTGCACGAAATGAATGAAAGAAGTGGAAATTTCCTAATAGTTCTGTAGCCTCTCTAAGATAAGTACAAACGTCTCCGTACCGATCCACAAGACTCTACTAGACTCGTTCGTGACTCGTAGAACCTATGAATCTAGAGCTTTGATACCAACTTGCCACGACCCAAAATCCCACCACAGGCGTCGTAATGTCACTTATTCTCTTAGACTAAGTAAGCCAATCATAATAACAATTCAAGCCATGTTTCTAATATATAAATAATCGAAACCAACAACGAAAATATTCAAACAACCTCCCAAGATTGGTAATACTGAGTTGTGAACGCTAACTGAATATATGAAATGAACTCAAGTATCGAATATATATTATTGTTCTAATAATAATTAACAGTACAATAAAATGGAAAGACTCCAAGGGACTGCGACGACCAAGCAGCTCTACCTTGAATCATTGCGATCAACACACTAACTCTGCCCGAGTCCGATATCACCGATACCTGGCTATGCATAAAAATATGCAAAAGTGTAGTATGAGTACACCAAAGTCGGTACCCAGTAAGTATCAAGACTAACTTTGGTGGAATAGTGACGAAGTACAGTCAAGACGCTCACTAATCAAATAACCTGTGCAATATAGCTGTATACAATAATACTGAAAAACAACTACCAGTGATAGAAACAAAAATCAACCAGTGATATAAACAACAAGGCAACAAGAACACAATAATTATTGCTCAAACGAAGAAGGAACACAAGTACAACCAATTAATCAAGTCCTTCAAATATAAATCTTTCACATATAATTCTTTCAAATAAATACCTTATGAATATACTTCTTTCAAATAAATATCTCTCGAATATAATTATTTCAAATAAATATCTTTCGAATATACTTCTTTTCCATAAATATCTTTCGAATATAAATCCTTTCAAATAAAAGTCACTCTGTGACACCTCATTTCATAATCATAAAACACGGGTCTCAGCCAGCTTTCATATTTTCGTAACATGGGTCTCAGCCCACTTTCATGTTTCCACGGCACCTCGTGCCCATATTTCTTTCAAAATTGCACAGACAACTCATGTGCCAATAATAAAAATCATCATATTTTCCCTAGCACCTCGTTCCCACATTTCATATATGTTGCGGCATGCAACCCGATCCCCATATAACATTAATCATACATGTTCGGTGTGCAACCCGATCCCATATAACATAATCTGCCGGGCGATAGCCACAAGCTCACAATTTCAACATAGATCAGACTATTATCAAGTTTACCGAAACAACAAGACAAGTTGCACAAAATATAAAAATAAACACAAGGAAAATCACAACATCACATGCAAATTACCAACGCAATAACCCCACATCATCACATAAAAATTACTAACACAATAACCCAATATCATCCCAGACAATAGCCACCCTTATCTCTCCTATAATAGCCTCCCTTATCTCTTCTATAATAGCCTCCCTTATCTCTCTGCCCTAACAATATCAATAGCCACCCTTATCGCTCCTACAGCCACCCTTATCGCTCCTATAATAGCCTCCCTTATTGCTCCATTTAATAGCCTCCCATATCACTCCGCCCAAACAATAGCCCAACACACATAACAACAGTGAAATGCCACCCTTATGCCCGCATAATGGCAACAATGGAATACCACCCTTATACGTCGCATAACAATAACCCAAGTCACACAACAATTCACACAGAATATTATCACAATAGCATAACATCATCAACTCATATTTACAAATTGCCCGTAGGCCACAACCATTCCAAAGGTACAACAAAGTCAATTAATTTCACAACAGATAGTCCACGGCTTAATACAATGTATATAAAATCTCAACAACAACCATAAGGATGGGAAAATAACTCATTATAGGACAACGCCTTCTTTAATCCAATTTTTTGATAAATATGTAAACGCCTCAATGTAAACATATTTAATTAATTATTTGCAGATGAAAAATCCATAATGTGATTATTTCGAAGAAATATCAAATCAACAAACACACGGAATTCGCATAGAAATCCAAGTTGTAATCACACCAAATTATCATATAAAATACAAACTCGACAAATAAGGAATAAGGCATGACAAATCAAGGATTTACTAAGTTCCAATAATTTTCCAATTTTAATACATAAGGGCGTATACGAATTTCAACCTATAAAATTTGTACATATAATCCTGAGTACGTACTCGTCACCTCACATACACGGCTTTCAATTACACAATTTCGACATCAGACTCAATGCCTAAGGGGTAATCCCCCACTCAAGGTTAGGCAAGATACTTACCTCGACGAAACTAAAACAATACTTTAAATGATCTTCACGAATGAAGCCACCTCTGGATGGCTCAAATCTGCAATTCGCCCCTTCATAATACTACGATGGTCCACCACACTAAATAAAATTCAATCTACAACAATGCAACATAATTGCGCCAATATTAGCAAGCTTTCTCTACTTTAAGTCATTTTGACATTTTATCAAACATCTAATGTGCATATTTTTCTAAAACTTCCTTCAATGGAATTTCATCACCTAACAATTACCTTCCACACAAATTATTGATCTCACAATCGTCTCTAGGTCATCCACAACTTTCCTTAGCACATGCATGCCTAAATTTTCACTCCCAACCCACAAATCTGATCAATTAATTCATTTTACAATCTCTACAATACCAACACACCTAGGTTGGGCACCTATTTCTTCCAATCACCATCCCATAAGCCCTAACACATATTTCGTACAAAAATAATCACCATGAATTAGTTAGAGGTAGTAGACATACCTATTGTAGACCAAATCTTGAAAGACAACTTTTGGGGTGTGCTTGAGATTTTGAAGAAATCCTATGGAATCAAATAAAAACCTTGTTGTAACTAGTGATTGAGAAGTGAAATCATCATAAAAACACACTTAAAAACTCACCTTATGTGTGTATTGGAAACCTTGGCCGGATGGGTGATCGAGAGAAAGCCCTAGTCTTGAAGAAATGACCTAGCCACTCTCTCTCCCAGGCCTTAGGGGTATTTTTATGGCTCCTACGTGTGCGGTCGTGCACCTGGGAAAGTGACTGTGCATCTGGTCGCGCACCTAAGGCAGAATACCCTCTAATATGCGCGGCTACACATTTGGGCGCGCATATGGCATAGGTCCTGTAAAATGTCCATAACTTTATGTAGGAATATCCAAATGACGAATGGTTCGATATGTTGGAAACTAGCCTCAAAGGGTTTAATTTTATCTTATATGAAGATCACCACCTAAGGCTTTACATTTTGGTAGTTACATGCATTTGAAGTCATACCTAATGCCGATTAATTTGAAACTTTAGCCCATTGCATAGCTCTCAACTTGTCCTAGTTCTAGGGATCTCCTTAGACCCTAACAACATCCAATACACCTCCTACACTTTATATCATGATCATCTAAGTTGTTCCAGACCTTAACCTCTCGTGGAAAGGCAAGACGACACTTAAGCGACTTGTGAGTGTGCTTATGGCCTCGGACTAA
This sequence comes from Nicotiana otophora, assembly GCA_000715115.1. Lineage (NCBI taxonomy): Eukaryota > Viridiplantae > Streptophyta > Magnoliopsida > Solanales > Solanaceae > Nicotiana > Nicotiana otophora. Next base: position 75,177 of record AWOL01S0111452.1, read on the forward strand.
TAGGAAATTCAAGGGGCTTCACATCCCCCAACAACACTAGAATCATGAATCGCGCATTGATTCAGGCGTAAGAAACTTATGAACTTCCGAATTCCAAAACTAATGAAGTTTCATACCAAACCAACTCCGATTGACTTCAAATTTTGCACACAAGTCATAAATGACACCACATACCTATTCCAATTTCCGGAACCAAAATTCCATCCAGGTGTTGTTTGCTCAAAAGTCAAATTTCGGTCAACTCTTTCCATTTAAGATTTAAAAATAAGAATGTTTCTTTCGATTTCATTCCGAACCTTCCGAAAACCAAACTCGACCTTGTACACAAGTCATAGCACATATTATGAAGTTGCTTGATACCTTAAGTCATTGAATGGGACGTAAATTCTCAGAATGACAAGTCGGGTCGTTACACGGGGAGGACCTCGCATCTGCAAGATCGCAAATGCGGTTAAGTACTCCGTAGAAGTAGGAACGCTGGGAAGACTACAAAAAACAGAAGGGTCCAACATTTTTTCATTTTGGACATTCCAAACATGATTTTGAGGCGATTTTCAGAGAGAATTCACGGAAAAACTTGAGGTAAGTCACTTGTGATCATTTTTAGTCGACAATATTGAATTGTCATGGAGTATTCCGACTAGATTACATGTTTTTGAGGTGTAATTAGAGGATTTGGGCCTACGGATTTGAAAATAAAATTTGGGAATTTGAAGGTCGAGTTGTTGTCAGAATTTGGTAAATTTGGTATGGTTGAACTGGTGGTTGAATGGGCGTTCATATTTTATAACTTTTTTCGGGTTTTGATTGGGCTCCACAGGCAATTTTTGAGTGCAAATTTAAATTTTGTTGGAATTACTTCCTATAATTTGTGTTGACTGAATCGAATTAATTGTGACTAGATTCAAGCCATTCGGAAGTTGATACACGCAGAATGTAATTTCTGGAGCATTGTTTAGCTTGCTCGATATTGGACTCGGCTTGTTCAAGGTAAGTAACTCTTCTAATCTTGGAGCTGAGGGTATGAACCCTGATTATACGTGTTATGTGTTTGGTGTTGAGGTGACGCACATGCTAGCTGACGGGCATGTGGGCGTGCACCGTGTGAACTGTGACTCCGTTATTTCTGTGTTGTTGTGTAATTACTTGAACTTATCTGTAATCATGAAATCTCTACATACTAGAGTTATCGAGATGTGATTCATGTTAGAAACCATTTCTAGACTATATACTTATCTTGTTGGGACCCATTGTGGTCATTACTGCTATTGAGTTATTTGGTTAGATTGCAACTTCATACTCAGTCATGTTCATTCATTGCATATCATATCTCAATCTCTGTTGTTATTTATTGACACATCATATCATCATTTTGGGCTGGTTTCATGACATTGTGAGCCCGAGAGACTGGAGAGATTGATGACTGATTGAGACGAGGGCCTGATTTTGAGATATTGATACTATAGCACGTGAGTTGTCCGTGCAGCATGTGAGTTATCCGTGCGGATCCAGATATTGATTCTATAGTACGTGAGTTATCCGTGTAGCATGTAAGTTGTCTGTGCAGATCCAGATATTTATATTATAGCACGTGAGTTGTCCGTGCAACACGTGAGTTGTCCGTGCAGATTATAGCGCTTGGGCTGAAGGAGCCCCTCCGAGGTCTGCACACACCCCCAGTGAGCGCAGGTACCTATTGAGTGCGAGTGTGAGTGCCGAGTGATTGGGAGGACTAAGTAGGTTGATACTCTGAGAGTATGCATATGGTTGTTCACTATGTTGCACTGCATTGACATGCACACTTGACATACAGTCATAGAGATGCATTTTCCTCTTGTTGTACGATAATGCGTCATTCATGACTTCTCATACACATTGACATGTAGGCATAGAGATGTACTGTTCCTCATGATATTTGATAATGAAACATTTACCTGTTGAAAAGTTTTGGAAGGAAAAATCACGATTTTACAAACTTACTCATATTTTGGTATTTTCGGTAAATGTCACGACCCAAAATCCATTAGGGTCGTGATGTCGTCGGACACCACTGTCAGGAAAACCAACAATAAATACTAGATTTGGTCATTATCTTTAATGTTTTTAAAATAATATTTTCCTTCAAATTAAATAGTAAAGGATGAGATTTTTCAGAATAAAAAATAATATTTTTATCAATTACAATACTGAACGACCATAATCAATCCGAAAACCTGGTGTCACAAGTTCATGACCATTTACTAGGGGATAAAATAAATACAATAACTGTCCGGAATAAATATTTGGACAGAAAAGAAAAATACAAATACTTTGAAGGAGGCTTTGATGACTGCGAATCGTCTCACAAAATGCAGCTCACCTAAGTCCCCGTATCAACCACGCCGCTACGCCCACAAGGACAATAATATATATGTTTCTGCACATCAAAATGTGCAGCAAGTGTAGTATGAGTACGTAAATCAACGCGTACCCAGTAAGTATCTCGCCTAACCTCGAAGAAGTAGTGACGAGGGGTTGACTCGGACACTTACTATCGGCTATATTCAATATACCAATGATATAATTTAAGCATGGATCACGAAGAGCGGATGTAAGCCAAATATCATGAAATGAGTAAACAATTCTTTTGTTAAAAAGAGTTTTCCAAATTTCCTATTTCGTCATTTATCAATTTATCTCAGACCAGGGAGGCAATATCATTATTTAAAAATTTCAAAGCAAACAATACAAGCATGCGCAAATCATGCCGAGGTCGTACGACCCGTTCCAACAAATATTTAAATTGTGCACTTCCAGAGGGTCGAATGGCGCGAACCATAGATGCATCTATTTAATCTGCCGAGGCGAACAGCCCGCTCCCATGAGAGCAGTAGGAAATACCTCGCTCGCGAATCATACGTGCGATGCGGTCAAACATAAATTTAAGAAATCACCCCGCTCGCGGATCATACTTGCGACGACGCGGTCAAATATAAATTTAACATTAAAATCATATATTTTTCTTGATTCTTTTCAAAATAAGGGAAACTTTAGCTGTTATATTATTCCTCAATTCTTTTCGAAATTACGAAGTTCAAATGAAACCTTTTAAATCTTAAGTTCCAATTTATAACAACTTCTAACCCCGATCGAAAAGTCGATAAAAATCACCCTCGGGCCCACGTACACGGATCGCAAAATATTTCAAAGATAAAATTTACACATAACACCACGAACTCAAATATATAATTTATTCTCAATTTCATGACCAAATTCGTGGTCGAAATCCAAAAATATAAATTTCTAGGTTTTCTTTCAAATCCCAAAATTCCTACAAATTGTCATGTCTAAATCAATATATAGACCATGTATTTAACTCACAATGAGAAGAAATCACTTACCCTTTAGTAGATGATGAAAATGACACTCCAAAATTGCTCAAACATCACCTCCTATGGAAGAAATGAAGTGAAAACGAGCCAAATCCCAGATTTTAAAAGAACATTGCCCAGGCCCTTCCACTTCGCGATCGCGGAAATCACCTCGCGATCGCGAAGGCCAACAACCAGCTGCCCAAAATCTTATTCTTCGCGTACGCGAACTTTCCCAAGTGTTTGCGATATACAACAATCCATAACAACGCGATCGTAGACCAAACTTCGCGAACGTGGAGACGTGATTTCTCAGCTCAGAACTCCCTCTTACGCGATCGCGAGTCCACTTCCGCAATTGCATAGAACATCTGACATCTCCAATGCAATTTGCTCTTCACGATCGGGTCCTCCATTCCGCGATCGTGATGCATACCCAATACACCAGAAACCGGCAATCATAAAACTAAGGAAAATGGTACGAGACCATATCGAAAGACACTCGAGGCCCCCAGGACCCCTTGTAATCACACCAAACTATCCCATAACATAACACGGACCTGCTCGAGGCCTCAAATCACATAAAACAACGTCGAATTCATGAATCGCACCCCATTCCAAGCTTAATGAACTTTAAAAATTTAAACTTCTACCTTCGATGTCGAAACCTATCAAATCACGTTCGATTGATCTCAAATTTTGCACACAAGTCACATTTGACATTACGGACCTACTTTCCGGAATCGGATTCCGACCCCGATATCAAAAAGTCCACTTCCGGTCAAACATCTCAAAAACCTTCAAATTTCTAGCTTTAGCCAAATGACTCCAAAATGACCTACGGACTCCGAATCCACTTTCGGACGCGCTCCCAATTCCAGAATCACCATACGAAGCTATTCCCAGACTCGAAATCCCAAACGGACATCAATAACATTGAAATACACCTCAACCCAAATTTATGAAATTCTTCCAAAATGCCAATTTCCACAATAGGTGCTGAAACGCTCCCGGGTCATCCAAAAACTGATCCGGACATACACCCAAGTCCGAAATCATCATACAAACCTGTTGGAACCCTCAAGTCCCGATTCCGAGATAGTTTACTCAAAAGCCAACCTTAGTCAATTCTTCAAACTTAAAGCTTTCGAAATGAGGATTGTCTTTCCAAATCAACTCTGAACTCCCTGAATCGCAATTCCGACTACGCGTACTAGTCATAATACCTGAAGTAATGCTACACATGTCCTCAAAACGTCGAATGACGTGCTAGGTCTCAAAACGACCGGCTGGATCATTACATTCTCTCCCACTTAAACACACGTTCGTCCTCGAACGTGCTAAGAACTATGCTACAGTTGTCCAAAATCACTGTTTAGCACCTCGTGCAGCTACCCGTGCTACCACAACTCAGTTGAGCACACTGGCTCTAGTGAATCTGAAGGATTCCCCTTTTGTTTAGTCACATTAGACTTAGAGCCCAGTTCCAACATACGGAATTCTCTGTCACGCCTGCTTCCAACATACGAACACCGTATCAATCACCACAGGACGTACCAAAACATGACTGCACCTTTACTAAATTCGCACCATGCACCGCAAAATTCGCATAACCATAATAACATTCTTTGATCATAATAGCCGACATTCCAGGATTCTGATGTTCACCATGCACCTCATCACATATATAAGTCTGGTCCCAACTCTTGAAATACCTCCATGACAGAGAAGATGTGTAGAACTCATAGCCACCTGCCGAATTACAATTTATGGAGTTTCTCATCCCGACAAGAACCATTACTTCACGCTGGACTGGATAACAATATTTACTCTTTAATATGCTTCCTATAAATATGATCGCACTGATCCCAAGTCCAATAATCTAGTCGCACCCAGTACAAGCTGCTCAGGCAATAAGCCACCTCAAACACTGCCAAAAGTCTCATATGATGCCAAAACGTGCCAACAAGCTACAAACTCGAATATGATACATAAGGAATCGAACTTTTGAAGGAACCACACAACCCACATAACTAATTTAAACAACTGTAAGGATGTTATGAATCTTCCTCAGAAAATGAGAAGCAAAATAAACGATAATAGATAAGGGAAACTGTACTCAATAATCCACTGTTGTGGCGTGCAACCCAATCCAAATAATATACCCGTGGTGGCGTGCCACCCGATCCACACATAAAATCTGTATAAGGTGATTCTTACTGAGCTAGAATTCTCATTATTACAAAATACCCGAATATCGGCCACAAGCACACTAAGGGCATAATACCATCCCTGGGGAGACAGACAGCTCCATACGCTACAAAACTCAAGCACAATTAAGGTGCGATATATGATCCAACTCCCGAGAACAATCATGCTCACATAACACCATCGCTACGCGAAACCTCAACACATATGAAATCACCAAGTCGTTTCATAACTCACACGGCACAATATAGTATTACATGAAATAGTCGGCAGCAAAATAACATTCAACGTCCGAATACTCTTCCATAAGGAGCGCTATGCTGAAATGTATACATCCGGCTTGACATCAAGCCTATAATCACATTTACATCCATCCACAGATCTTAAGCCGATTTTGATCGCACCGTACTAGGCTAATAACCTTTCAAGGATCCAAAATAGCCGTGGACCCATAACACACGAGAACAACCATCATAATAGGAAAAAACTCCCACTAACCACAACCAAATGAACCGAGCTCCCTCCAGGCATAAATTCTCAATAAGCGATATTAACATAATCTTCATACTTGGTTTCCATTCTTCAATTAATCAAGTGACTACATGTCACACTTATACAATCTTCCCATGGAATATTCTCCCATGACCTTCCGCACCAGGTAACAAGTCTGTACAGTCATACTACCAGCCACACCAACGTTGTAAAGCAATTCAATAATCCACATTCAGTATGCAAAGCCTCTTTAAACCAGGCACAGATCTCAGGTGACGCCAAAGAATATACCGGCTTACTCTAACCATCTGAATCCTTTCCCGCTCATCCGAGCTCTTGACATTCTTGTCGACACCAAACTGCAACCTTGATCCTCAACTTTCGAATCCCATGCTGATCACTGCACTTAGTCATGCCCATGCGCAAAAATACAAGAATTTCATCTTAACATCCGAACTACTAATAGGGTAAACACTTCACCACATAAATTTCATTTATTTAACTCGTTCCAAGAGAACCATCTCAACACACAACTTAATCCCTATATCTGCAGAAAATACCAACCACGATTAGTGGTCTAAACCACCATAACCCTTCTAGGATCCATCTGCACAAAACAGGCCATAATACTCGAAAGCGTCCAAATAAGATCAGTTGCGACGACCGTCAAACCTCGCACGTACTGTCACAAATCACATGAATAACCCAACACACTGAAGGAACTAATCATTGCCACTATCATGCTAATTCAACCATTGCTAACCGATTCGACTTCTTCTAATTTACGTCCGGACCTGACTTAGGAATAGTAATAGCTCCATTCAAAACAGAAAGAATCCCAATTCTGCACTTGCCGTGAGTGACCTTATTTCACGAGACCGCGTTATCTCAAAACCCACGAATCATCTCATACCCCTCCTTGCGCGCACTTTTACATCTTCAACTGGTACACCCATTCCGATACTTCTTTTATGAATCCGAAGTTATTTTCTTCCATTTCTCCAATGCTACACCATAACCCGAAGGTAACGCAGAATACTCCAAGCCCCCTTTTCATAGACTGCTGCAAAAGCTCGATACTCAACAATACTATGGACTCAAGTCCTTAGGCACCGCACTTTAAATTTTTGAATCCACAAAGACCGTTATTGAGAGTCACTTACTCTAACTGGGTCCCAAATATAATCAACTCCAAGGCTCTACTAGCACACGAGCATACTCTCAGAGAAGCACCTGGCCGAATTATCTTCCTTGTAACTCGCCTCTACACGAAGCATAAATCCTTGAGTCTTCCCAAAGCCTGAGCATGAATTGATAAGGCCAACTATAGCGCACATTCCTCAATTCACTTTCTCACATTACCACTATTGTTCTCTTTCCTTAGTCGTAATAACCCATCAATATGCCGATAACCAGAAATCTTACAAATAGACGACTATGCAATCCGACTGTAGGCGGTGGGACTCTCCCACTTAGCTTGAAGCTACTATCGCATAAACCTGGAACCCATCAAGATTCTTCCTTACTCGACATGATCTAGCACAATCAACCCGCCAAATTCCTCGAAATCCTTCTATTAACCTTTAATGAACACTCCGAACCACGAGCCACATTTATATATTCAATCTCTTACCGATTAGCTAGTAGAATGCTTTGCAGAAGCTTCGTCAGCACCACGCAACCGCTAACCTGCTCACAGGAGATAACCCAACGGCGACAATTACATGCCGATATATTCAAAAGTCGCTGCACTGGGTATAATTACTACGTAATCAGTAGACCATCCTGAGTCCGAGCTCATTCACTAACTGCACCAGTCTGTTCACTCCCCACGGACGTCAACTAAAGGTGCGACAATACCTTCCAATCCAAAGTCATGTTGTATCCTTCTTCATATCAAGCAACTCCTTTCTGTTGTATCCAAATCTCCCGTCGTATAATAGCCAATTTTTCAAATTAAGTCCGTAGACCCAATCACCGTCCACCATAATTCCCAAATCACTCTAAACTTTCCTCAAGGCGTGTAGCTATCCTATCCAAGAACCCACATGCTACTCCGCCACTCTCCCACTTGGTCAAACTCACTCTTCTAAGTAACCACCCAACTCCTGTTTCTCACTCTTGGCCTTCTATAAGTTTAACCACCGCGAGACACCTCCCACATGTTCTTCCTTATCCTTCGCTGCCCAGTTTTTGCCTTAAATCAAAATCTACCTCTGCAGCACTTGAACCAAGCGATCGCTACCAATGTTAAAACTTTTCAAAGATCATCTCCCTTGAGCCGTCAACACCCAGACCACCGATTAGGTCCTGAACCACCGCACATTGCGATCTCCGACAGTCGCTTCCCCGGCACTGTTTATAATACTCTGCCCCAAGGAAAATTAAAGGAAACCATAACACCGGCAAACTTAGCACATTATAACGAATCAAGAACGATGACGCCACATCACAGGCAAAGATTTCACCACGCTCGAAAATATCGAGTCCTGCTACTCCATCAACCCAAGTCTGAATGTTCGATTGCCTTTCCTCCGTCGGAAGTAAAATACCGAATCTCTGAATCATGCACTGAGTAAAATTCCTTTCAAGCCATTCACTGCCCCGACGCATAGGTAAGCATCCTACCATCACATCGATAGTGTGTGATAACAACTCATGAGCATCGTCATAACCTGTGCATAGACTCAAAGCTCTCAGAAGTACAACTACTAAGCTGAATTAACAGAATATCCTTCCACAAGGCGACAAAAATAGTCAAATCAATTACGTAGGGAGAAATATCCTGCATCACATCTATAGTACCATTAAAGTTCCTCAAGTCTATATTTATAACCAGCGCTTCACGTCACATAATCTCGAATAGGAAGGAAATGAAGACATAATCCTCGAAGGAATCAAATCGCACGATGAGGAATCAAGAAAGGGAAGTGCTCCTAACAGCCCCGTAGCCTTTAGAAGATAAGTACAGATATCTCTATACCGATCCGTAAGACTCTACTAGACTCGCTCATGACTCGTGAGACCTACGTGAACCTAGTACTCTGATACCATATTGTCACGACCCAAAATCCATTAAGCTCGTGATAGCGCCAGACACCACTGTCAGGCAAGTCAACAATAAATACTAGATTTGGTCATCGTCTTTAATGTTTTTGAAATCATATTTTCCTTCAAGTTAAATAGTAAAGGATGAGCTTTTTCAGAATAAATAATAATATTTTTATCAATTTCAATATTGAATGCCCATAATCAATCCCAAAACCCGGTGTCACAAGTGCATGAGCATTTACTAGGGGATAAAATAAAATACTATAACAGTTTTGAATACAAATTTTGGTCAGAAAAGAAAAATACAAATACACTGAAAGAGACTCTACTGGCTGCGAATCGTCTCACAAAATGTATCTCACCTAAGTCCCCGTATCAACCACGCCGATGCGCCCACAAGGCCAATAATATATATGTGCCTGCACAACAAAATATGCAGCAAGTGTAGTATGAGTACGTAAATCAACGCGTACCCAGTAAGTATCTCGCCTAACCTTGAAGAAGTAGTGACGAGGGGTCGACTCGGACACTTACTATGGGCTATATTCAATATAACAATGATATAATTTAAGCATGGATCATGAAGAGCGGTTGTAAGCCCAATATCATGAAATGAGTAAACAATTCTTTTGTTAATAAGAGATTTCCAACTTTCCTATTTCATCATTTATCAATTTATCTCAGACCAGGGAGGCAATATCAATATTTAAAAATTTCAAGGCAATCAATACAATCAAGCGCAAATCATGTAGAGGTCGTGCGGCCCGATCCAACAAATATTTAAACTGTGCACTGTCAGAGGGTCGAATGGCGTGAACTATAGATGCATCTATTTAATCTGCCGAGGCGCACGGCCCGCTCCCATGAGAGTAGTGGGAAATACCCCGCTCGCGAATCATACGTGCGACACGGTCAAAGATAAATTTAAGAGTCACCCCGCTCGCGGATCATGCTTGCGACGCGGTCAAATATAAATTTAACATTAAAATCATATCTCTTTCTTGATGCTTTTCAAAATAAGGGAAAATTCAGTTGTTATATTATTCCTCAATTCTTTTCGAAATTGCGAAGTTCAAATGAAAACTTTTAAACTTTAAGTTCTTCAATTTCAACTTCTTTCAAAACATTTAATAAGCAGACTCAATCTCGCTCCCTCTCTAGGCAAACAATAACCATAAATCAGTAACAATATCAACAAGGCATTATGTGAGCCTAAAACTATCCGGACATAGGCATAGCTAGTAGCTACGTTCGGACTCTCGTCACCTCGTGCGTACGTAGCCCCCACAAATAGAAGCACACAATAATTTAGTTCACCTATGTGGTTAACTCCCCCTTACAAGGTTAGAAAGGAGACTTACTTTGCTCTGAAGTTCCATAACCGGCTTTCGAACCCTTCAAACAACTCGAATCGATGCACAAGGCCCCAAAAATAGCCAATAATTATGCAAACCCATTAATATATACTCAATATATTCCAATTTATAACAATTTCTAACCCCCGATCGAAAAGTCGATGAAAATTACCCTTGGGCCCACGTGCCCGGATCCCAAAATATTTTCGAAGATAAACTTTATCCATAACACCACGAACTCAAATATATAATTTATTCTCAATTCCATGCCCAAATTCGTGATCGAAATCGAAAAATATAAATTTCTAGATTTTCTTCCAAATCCTAAAATTCCTACACTTTTTCATGTCTAAATCCATATATAGACCATGTATTTAACTCACAATGAGAAGAAATCACTTACCCCATAGTAGATGATGAAAATGACACTCCAAAATTGCTCCAAAATTGCCTCCTATGGAAAAAATAAAGTGAAAAGGAGCCAAATTCCCGATTTTAAAAGAACACTGCCCAGGCCCTTCCACTTCGCGATCGCGGAAATCACCTTGCGATCGCGAAGGCCAACAACCATCTGCCCAAGAGCTTCTTCTTCGCGAACGCAAACTTTCCCACGCGTTCGCGATATACAACAATCCAGAACAATGCGATCGCAGACCAAACTTCGCGAACGCGAAGACGTGATTTTCCAGCTCAGAACTCCCTCTTACACGATCGCGAGTCCACTTCCGCGATCGCATAGAACATCTAACCCCTCCAATACAATTTTCTCTTCGTGATTGCATCCTCCATTCTGCGATCGCGATGCATACCCAATACACTAGAAACCATCAATCATAAAACTAAGAAAAATGGTCTGAGATCATCCCGAAATACACCTGAGGCCCCCAGGACCCCGTCTAACCACACCAACCTATCCCATAACATAACACGGATCTGCTTGAGGCCTCAAATCACATCAAACAACGTCGAATTCATGAATCGCACCTCATTCCAAGCTTAATGAACTTTAAATTTTCAAACTTCTACATTCGATGTCGAAACCTATCAAATCACGTTCGATTGACCTCAAATTTTGCACACAAGTCACATTTGACATTACAGACCTACTCCAACTTCTGGAATCGGATTCCGACTCCGATATCAAAAAGTTCACTTCCGGTCAAACCTCTCAAAAAACTTCAAATTTCTAGCTTTAGCCAAATGACTCCAAAATGACCTACGGACCTCCAAATCCACTTCCGAACGCGCTCCCAATTCCAGAATCACCATACGGAGCTATTCCGAGACTCGCAATCCCAAACGGACATCGATAACATTGAAATACACCTCAACCCAAATTTATGAAATTCTTCCAAAATGCCAATTTACACAATAGGCGCCGAAACTCTCCCGGGTTATCCAAAACCCGATCCGGACATACGCCCAAGCCCGAAAATATCATACAAACCTGTTGGAACCCTCAAGTCCCGATTCCAAGATCGTTTACTCAAACATCCAACCTTAGTCAATTCTTCCAACTTAAAGCTTCCGAAATGAGGATTTTCTTTCCAAATCAACTTTGAACTCCCTGAATCGCAATGCCGACTACGCGTACTAGTCATAATACCTGAAGTGATGCTGCTCATGACCTCAAAACGTCGAACGACATGCTAGGTCTCAAAATGACCGGCTGGGTCGTTACATTCTCTCCCACTTAAACACACGTTCGTCCTCGAACGTGCTAAGAACTGCGCTGGAGTTGTCCAAAATCACTGTTGCAAACCTCATGCAGCTACCTGTACTACCACAACTCAGTTGAGCACACTGGCTTGAGTGAATCTGAAGAATTCCCCTTTTGTTTAGTCACATTAGCCTTAGAGCCCAGTTCCAACAAACGAAATTCTCTGTCAGGCCTGCTTCCAACATACGAACACCGTATCAATCACCACAGGACGTACCAGAACATGACTGCACCTTTACTGAATTCGCACCATGAACCGCAACATTCGCATAACCATAATAACATTTTTTGATCATAATAGCCGACATTCCGTGATTCTGATGTTCACCATGCACATCATGACATATATAAGTCTGGTCCCAACTCTTGAAATACCTCCACAACAGAGAAGATGTGTAGAACTCATAGCCACCTGCCGAATTACAATTTATGGTGTTTCTCATCCCGACAAGAACCATTACTTCACTCTGGACTGGATAATAATATTTACTCTTTAATATGTTTCCTATAAATCTGATCGCACTGATCCCAAGTCCAATAATCTAGTCTCACCCAGTACAAGCTGCTCAGGAAATAAGCTACCTCAAACACTGCCAAAAGTCTCATATGATGCCAAAACGTACCAACAAGCTACAAACTCGAATGTGATACATAAGGAATCGAACTTTTGAAGGAACCACTCAACCCACGTAACTAATTTAAACAACCGTAAGGATGTTATGAATCTTCCTCAGAAAATGAGAAGCAAAATAAACGATAATAGATAAGGGAAACTGTACTCAGTAATACACTGTTGCGGCGTGCAACCCGATCCAAATAACATACCTGTGGTGGCGTGCCACCCGATCCACACATAAAATCTGTATAAGGTAATTCTTACTGAGCTAGAATTCTCATTATTACAAAATACACGAATATCGGCCAAAAGCACACTAACGGCATAATACCATCCCTAGGGAGACAGACAGCGCCATACGCTACAAAACTCAAGCACAATTAAGGTGCGATATATGATCCAACTCTCGAGAACAATCATGCTCACATAACACCATCGCTACGCGGAACCTCAACACATATGAAATCACCAAGTCGTTTCACAACACACACGGCACAATATAGTATTACATGAAATAGTCGGCAGCAAAATAATATTCAACGTCCGAATACTCTTCCATAAGGAGCGCTATGCTGAAATGTACACATCCGGCCTGACATCAAGCCTATAATCACATTTAAATCCATCCACAGATCTCAAGCCGATTCTGATCGCACCCTACTAGGCTAATAACCTTTCAAGGATCCAAAATAGTCTTGGACCCATAACACACGAGAACAACCATCATAACAGGAAAAAACTCCCACAGTCCACAACCAAATGAATCGAGCGCCCTCCAGGCATAAATTCCTAATTAGCGACATTACCATAATCTTCATACTTGGTTTCCATTCTTCAATCAATCAAGTGACTACACGTCACACTTATACAATCTTCCCGTGGAATATTCTCCCAAGACCTTCCGCACCAAGTAACAAATCTGTACAGTCATACTGCCGGCCACACCAACGTTGTAAAGCAATTCTAGAATCCACATTCAGTATGCAAAGCCTCTTTACACCAGGCACAGATCTCAGGTGATGCCAAAGACAATACGAGCTTACTCTAACCATCTGAATCCTTTCCCGCTCATCCGAGCTATTGACATTCTTGTTGACACCAAACTGCAACCTTGTTCCTCAACTTCCGAATCACATGCTGATCACTGCACTTAGTCATGCCCATGCGCAAGAATACAAGAATTTTATATTAACTTCAGAACTACTAATAGGGTAAACACTTCACCACATAAATCTTTTTTATTTAACTCGTTCCAAGAGAACCATCTCAACACACGACTTAATCCTCATATCTGCAGAAAATACCAACCTCGATTAGTGATCTAAACCACCATAACCCTTCTGGGATCCATCTGCACATAACAGGCCATAATACTCGAAAGCCTCCAAATACGATCAGCTGCGACGACCGTCAAACCTCGCACGTACTGTCACAAATCATATGAATAACCCAACACACTAAAGGAACTGATCATTGCGACCATCATGTCAATTCAACCATTGCTAACCGATCCGACTTCTTCTAGTTTACGTCCGGACCTGCCTTAGGAATATTAATAGCTCCATTCAAAACAGAATGAATCCCAATTCTGCACTTGCCGTGAGTGACCTTATTTCACGAGACCGCATTGTCTCAAAACCCACGAATCATCTCATACCCCTCCTTGCGCGCACTTTTACATCTTCAACTGGTACACCCATTCCGATACTTCTTTTATGAATCCGGAGTTATTTTCTTCCATTTCTCCAATGCTACACCATAACCCGAAGGTAACGCAGAGTACTCCAAGCCCCCTTTTCAGAGACTGCTGCAAAAGCTCGATACTCAACAATACTACGGACTCAAATCCTTAGGCACCGCACTTTAAATTTTTGAATCCACAAAGACCGTTATTGAGAGTCACTTACTCTAAATTGGTCCCAAATATAATAAACTCCAAGGCTCTGCTACCACATGAGCATACTCTCAAAGAAGCACCCGGCCGAATTATCTTCCTTGTAACTCGCCTCTACACGAAGCATAAATCCTTGAGTCTTCCCAAATCCTGAGCATGAATCGATAAGGCCAACTATAGCGCACATTCCTCAATTCGCTTGATCAAATTACCACTAGTGTTCTCTTTCCGTAGTCGTAATAACCCATCAATATGCCGATAACTAGAAATCTTACAAATAGACGACTATGCAATCCGACTGTAGGCGGTGGGACTCTCCCACTTAGCTTGAAGCTACTAATGCATAAACCTGGAACCCGCCAAGATTGTTCCTTCATCGACATGATCTAGCACAATCAACCCGCCACATTCCTCGAAATCCTTCTATTAACCTTTAATGAACACTCCGAACCACGAGCCACATTTACATATTCAATCTCTTACTGGTTAGCCAGAAGAATTCTTTGCAGAAGCTTCATCAACACCACGTGACCGCTAACCTGCTCACAAGAAATAACCCACTTGCAAAACTTACATGCCGACATATTCCAAAGTCGCTGCACTGGGTATAATTACTACATAATCAGTAGAACATCCTGAGTTCGAGCTCATTCACCAACTGCACCAGTCCGTTCACTCCCCACGGACGTCAACTAAAGGTGCGACAATACCTTCCAATCCAAAGTCATGTTGTATCCTTCTTCATATCAAGCAACTCCTTTATGTTGTATCCAAATCTCCCGTCGTATAATAGCCAATGTTTCAAATTAAGTCCGTATACCCAATCACCGTCCACCATAATTCCCAAATCACTCTAAACTTTCCTCAAGGTGTGTAGCTATCCTATCCCAGAACCCACATGCTACTCTGCCACTCTCGCACTTGGTCAAACTCACTCTTTTAAGTAACCACCCGATTCCTGTTTCTCACTCTTGGCCTTCTATAAGTTTAACCACTGCGAGACACCTCCCACATGTTCTTTCTTATCTTTCGCTACCCAGCTTTTGCCTTAAATCCAAATCTACCTCTGTAGAACTTGAACCAAGCGATCGCTACCAATGTTAAACCTTTCCGAAGATCATCTCCCTTGAGCCATCAACACCCAGACCACCGATTAGGTCCTGAACCACCGCATATAGCGATCTCCGACAGCCACTTCCCCGGCACTGTTTATAATACTCTGCCCCAAGGCGAATTGAAGGAAACCATAACACCGGCAAACTTAGCACATTATAACCAATCAAGGACGATGACGCGACA
Organism: Nicotiana otophora; assembly: GCA_000715115.1. Taxonomy (NCBI): domain Eukaryota; kingdom Viridiplantae; phylum Streptophyta; class Magnoliopsida; order Solanales; family Solanaceae; genus Nicotiana; species Nicotiana otophora. Next base: position 91,162 of record AWOL01S0111452.1, read on the forward strand.
TCACAGGCGAAGATTTCACCACGCTCGAAAATGTCGAGTCCTGCTACTCCATCAACCCAAGTCTGAACGTTCGATTGCCTTTCCTCCGTCAGAAGTAAAATACCGAATCTCTGAATCATGCACTGAGTAAAATTCCTTTCAAGCCATTCACTGCCGCGACACATAGGCAAGCATCCTACCATCACATCGATACTGTGTGATAACAACTCATGAGCATCATCATAACCTGTGTATAGCCTCAAAGCTCTCAGAAGTACAACTACTGAGCTGAATTGATAGAATATCCTTCCACAAGGCGAGGAAAATAGCCAAATCAATTACGCAGGGAGAAACATCCTACATCACATCTGTAGTACCATTAAAATTCCTCAAGTCTAGATTTATAACCAGCGTTTCGGTCACATAAGATCTAATAGGAAGGAAATAAAGATATAATCCTCGAAGGAATCAAATCGCACGATGAGGAATCAAGAAAGGGAAGTGCTCCTAACATCCCTGTAGCCTTTCGAAGATAAGTACATATATCTCTGTACCGATCCGCAAGACTCTACTAGACTTGCTCATGACTCGTGAGACCTACGTGAACCTATTACTCTGATACCATGTTGTCACGACCCAAAATCCATTAAGCTCGTGATAGCGCCGGACACCACTGTCAGGCAAGTCAATAATAAATACTAGATTTGGTCATCGTCTTTAATGTTTTTGAAATCATATTTTCCTTCAAGTTAAATAGTAAAGGATGAGATTTTTCAGAATAAATAATAATATTTTTATCAATTTCAATACTGAATGCCCATAATCAATCCCAAAATCCGGTGTCACAAGTGCATGAGTATTTACTAGGGGATACAATAAAATACAATAACAGTTTGGAATACAAATTTGGACAGAAAAGAAAAATAAAAATACTCTGAAAGAGACTCTGCTGGCTGCGAATCGTCTCACAAAATGTATCTCACCTAAGTCCCTGTATCAACCACGCCGATGCGCCCACAAGGCCAATAATATATATGTGTCTGCACAATAAAATATACAGTAAGTGTAGTATGAGTACGTAAATCAACGTGTACCCAGTAAGTATCCCTCCTAACCTTGAAGAAGTAGTGACGAGGGGTCGACTCGGACACTTACTATGGGCTATATTCAATATACCANATGTTGTATCCAAATCTCCCGTCGTATAATAGCCAATGTTTCAAATTAAGTCCGTATACCCAATCACCGTCCACCATAATTCCCAAATCACTCTAAACTTTCCTCAAGGTGTGTAGCTATCCTATCCCAGAACCCACATGCTACTCTGCCACTCTCGCACTTGGTCAAACTCACTCTTTTAAGTAACCACCCGATTCCTGTTTCTCACTCTTGGCCTTCTATAAGTTTAACCACTGCGAGACACCTCCCACATGTTCTTTCTTATCTTTCGCTACCCAGCTTTTGCCTTAAATCCAAATCTACCTCTGTAGAACTTGAACCAAGCGATCGCTACCAATGTTAAACCTTTCCGAAGATCATCTCCCTTGAGCCATCAACACCCAGACCACCGATTAGGTCCTGAACCACCGCATATAGCGATCTCCGACAGCCACTTCCCCGGCACTGTTTATAATACTCTGCCCCAAGGCGAATTGAAGGAAACCATAACACCGGCAAACTTAGCACATTATAACCAATCAAGGACGATGACGCGACATCACAGGCGAAGATTTCACCACGCTCGAAAATGTCGAGTCCTGCTACTCCATCAACCCAAGTCTGAACGTTCGATTGCCTTTCCTCCGTCAGAAGTAAAATACCGAATCTCTGAATCATGCACTGAGTAAAATTCCTTTCAAGCCATTCACTGCCGCGACACATAGGCAAGCATCCTACCATCACATCGATACTGTGTGATAACAACTCATGAGCATCATCATAACCTGTGTATAGCCTCAAAGCTCTCAGAAGTACAACTACTGAGCTGAATTGATAGAATATCCTTCCACAAGGCGAGGAAAATAGCCAAATCAATTACGCAGGGAGAAACATCCTACATCACATCTGTAGTACCATTAAAATTCCTCAAGTCTAGATTTATAACCAGCGTTTCGGTCACATAAGATCTAATAGGAAGGAAATAAAGATATAATCCTCGAAGGAATCAAATCGCACGATGAGGAATCAAGAAAGGGAAGTGCTCCTAACATCCCTGTAGCCTTTCGAAGATAAGTACATATATCTCTGTACCGATCCGCAAGACTCTACTAGACTTGCTCATGACTCGTGAGACCTACGTGAACCTATTACTCTGATACCATGTTGTCACGACCCAAAATCCATTAAGCTCGTGATAGCGCCGGACACCACTGTCAGGCAAGTCAATAATAAATACTAGATTTGGTCATCGTCTTTAATGTTTTTGAAATCATATTTTCCTTCAAGTTAAATAGTAAAGGATGAGATTTTTCAGAATAAATAATAATATTTTTATCAATTTCAATACTGAATGCCCATAATCAATCCCAAAATCCGGTGTCACAAGTGCATGAGTATTTACTAGGGGATACAATAAAATACAATAACAGTTTGGAATACAAATTTGGACAGAAAAGAAAAATAAAAATACTCTGAAAGAGACTCTGCTGGCTGCGAATCGTCTCACAAAATGTATCTCACCTAAGTCCCTGTATCAACCACGCCGATGCGCCCACAAGGCCAATAATATATATGTGTCTGCACAATAAAATATACAGTAAGTGTAGTATGAGTACGTAAATCAACGTGTACCCAGTAAGTATCCCTCCTAACCTTGAAGAAGTAGTGACGAGGGGTCGACTCGGACACTTACTATGGGCTATATTCAATATACCAATGATATAATTTAAGCATGGATCATGAAGAGCGGTTGTAAGCCCAATATCATGAAATGAGT
>AWOL01S0111461.1:0-24369 GCA_000715115.1 Nicotiana otophora
GAGTTGCCTTTAGGTTTTTAATTTGAATTTTTATAAACCATTACATATAATTATCTTTTAAGTGACATGATTGTGCCAAAATTTTGTCACACTATCAAGAAATACTAATATAAATAGACGGTGTTATCTAATCTGTATTCAAAATTAAATTATGCAACTTGTAATAACAAAACAAAAATAGAAATGTAGAAGAAACAAAAATAAATTTGAACTCATTAAATTCACAGTGTTTCTTTAAGGAATTTAATCCCCTTTTACTACCCGATGTTTATGATTATTTTCTCCAAAGATAGAACGGATTATCCTCATTGGTGTAGCGGTACTTCAAACCCCAGTGATCAACGCACTCAAAGATCGATCGCACATCGCACTTATTTTTGTTTATTTTCTGTTAGAAAATAATGCAGAAGAAAGAAGAGAATTCATAAATTTTGTAAGAAAAATCGGAGGGAAAGAACATGTATTATAGCCAAAAGGTTGGGTTAAAACAAAGAGTTGCAACTCTTCCTTTAAGGCTGAAATTCAAAGTGGTTGTTTTACCAAATGACTATTTAAGCAAACCGCCAATTCGAATTTTAACGTAAAAAATCAAAACGGAGAAAAATTAAATTACCGTTACAAACGGCCAGAAAACGCTAATAAATATTAATCTTAACGAATAAAGTTGGTCCAAAAAACTAATCAATCAATCAGATCATTTGTCCAAATCCAAATCCGAAGTCAAGCCGAGTGAACCGACGCCGACAATGGCGTAAGGCTTGCCTTCTTCTCAACTCTTTAAGAGCTAGAAGAAGTGCAATTGTATATAAACTCATCAAATCGCTTTTCCTCTTCTAATATAGATGAGACAATGTTCTTTTGTAAAAGAAAAAATTTTAAAATCTTATTTTTTCCCTCCATTTCTCATTCGCACTACTTTTAAACCAAAAATTCAATAATCCCCCACACGAATGGGAATGGCTATACAATGGAAATATGCATGAAAAAATGCGTGATTCGTAAGCAAGGATTAATTGTATCTAGATAAGTAGGTTTCTATTTGAATTTTTTGTAGTGAACTTATGTCGTATATACTCGGTCAATCGATAAATTTGATATCTTTGAATCGTCGAACTTTGGTAAATACCTAGTGTCACGACCTCAATTTTTCTCCATCGGATGTCGTGATGCTACCTAGTCTCTAAGACTAGATAAGCCTAACAAACATGGGAAATATAACTGAAATAACAAATAAACTCTCAAATACTCAACAATTTTAATAAAGAAAACTCTACAACTCAGCATATACAATTTCCCCAAAACCTCATGCTATCGAGTCACAAGCTCTACAACGGTGTCATAATCATCCCTATACAAATGTATCTAATAAAAGAAGGAAGATATAGAAGTAGATAGAGGGTGACTCTAAGGCCTGTGGACGTCGGCATGTGTACCTTGAAGTCTCCAAGTACGAACTCAACTCACTAGTGCTTGGGCTGGTAGGAGGTACCTGGATCTGCATAAAAAATGTGCAGAAGCATAACACGAGTACACCACAACGGTACCCAGTAAGTGCCAAGCCTAACCTCGGTAGAGTAGTGACAAGGTCAGGTCAAAGCCATACTGAAAGAAATAAGAACCAGAATGAGTAATTTGGCAGTGTAATAATAATATCAATGGAAATGAAACAAGCAAAGAATATACCAAAATTTACTATACAGAATTAAGGCCAATAATGCATCACGGAAGAAAACAAGGAATGTTATGCCAAGAAAACAAAATAACCAAACACAAGTGAAGTAATAGAGAAATACCAATAAGAGTCACTACCGAGGTACCGCCTCATAGTCTCAAATCACAAGAATAATTCACACTATTTTCTTATATCACCGCGGGAGCCATGCACTTAGTTTTGAAAATTATTTTTTCGAAATAGCTTCCCGCGCTTTAGCCCATCTTATCACACCGCGTGGCTTTAAGTAGTTCCCCTACTAGCAACACGCGTATCAATCCCACCTTATCTCACCGCATGTGTTTCAATCCCAAAATCTTATACCACCGCATGCGTATCAATATCACAACGTATCACAAATCGCACATCAAGTGCCCAATATTACAACTTGCTAAGAAACTAACAATAATAGTATTTTCACAACAAGTATCCTGATAAGTGGAGATTTTGACTACTTATTTGCGTCTTTTAATTTTTGTTTTAGTTCAAAAATATTTAAAGGTATTCCGAAAACTGATGAAATATGCTTACTTGCACGAGTATTGAAAAATAAGCCATTACGATGAAATCAAACTTAAGAGCAGTCCTTTTGAATAAGGACAAAAATAAAGCACAAAAAGATAAAGTGCGGACCGCCGAATTCTGTGTGCGGCCGCAGAACATGAAGAAGAATTAACAGAGCTGCAACGTAAGGTGCAAACTGCACAATAATTATACGGCCGCGGAAATCAAGGTTCAGAGAGTTCCAACTCCAAGCCCACCAAGAACTGCGGACCGCACTATAATTATACGGACGCAGAAATTAAATATGCGGCCGCACCTAGAATTGTACGGTCCGCATAACTCAAGAGACGCGGCCGCAATGCAGAATTGTGCGGCCACAGATCCAACTCTTATCAAGAGCTGAAGCAAAGTACGAACCGCACACAGAATTGTGCGGCCGCAGAACCTCTGAAAGGATAATTTTTTCCGAAAATTTTAGCTGTGTATAAATAGACTTTTTTGACGAAATTAGGTTAAGTTTTGAATACCTGAAAGTCTGTAGCCGTTTTTCTTTACTCTTTTAGGCAACTTTAGTTTATATTGTTGATTTTACATTGGATTTTCATATATTAATCATTCAATATTAGTTTTATCATCTTTTCTTCATTATTTTCTTCAATATCCACTATGAGTAGCTAATTTTCTAGCTAGGGTTATAACCCAGCCCTAGTGTGGGAACCTAATGGGTGTTTGATTTAGGGCTTATTTACGGTTGGGTGTGTATTATTTAGCCTAGTTCTTTCTATAATTGTAGAATTAATGGTTGTAAATATTGGTTCACGCCTATTTGACTTGGTCTCTACTTGAGAAAGAGACACTTAGGCTAGGAAAACTTGGCTAACAAGAGGTTGGGATGAAATCAAGAGATTGATAGTCCCAATTAAAGGGTTGAACCTAGAGATAGTAAAATCCGACTTGAGCAATTTGTCAACTATTTAGTTCAATACCCATTTGGACTTGAGAAAGCCAAATTGGGCAAAACCACTCTCTTACCGAGAGGTATTGAGTGGGTATTTGAGTATTGATTGCTATAATACACCCCGACCAACGAAACTCACTCTAAAGTCAATAACCCGTTAGGCAAACACCTAGGTGGAAGTCATAACCCTAGGCCTTCTACATATTTGAAAAACAACAACAAAAACAATCTTCTCTAGTTTCATATTTTTCAATTACAATCCTTAGTATAATTATAGAAGTAAAATCAAAACAAAGTTTGTGGATGTGCAACTTAGATAATTCACGTACTTAGACCAAATACATACCACTAATTCCTTCTACGCTTCCTGTGGATTCGATCCCGGCTCCTAGTTGGGTATTAATTTTGCAATCGACCGCTTCACAACCCCAATTTGAGGTGTGACTTGGGCGAGATCAATTTTTGGCGCCGTTGCCAGGGAGCATAAAAACGGATTTAGCTATATATTTGGTTTTGTGTGTGAATTATCTTCTTTTCCTTCCGTGTTACTAATCTTTTTGGTGAAACAATTGTAGGTGAAACAACGACTATCAATAACAATGATCCACTCAGAAACATGTCATTGGGGGATGACGTGGAGGATGACCAAGTTGAAGAGGTTCCTCTTGAACCTCAAGCAAATAGACGAAGCCGCCCGCCTCAAGACAACGTTCCTGTTCCTCCCCCACCTCCACCAAGAGAGGCTCCATACCGTGTGTTGCCAAACGAAGGATATACAAGTGCCATAGTCCCACCCCGTATTAGGGAGGGAAACTTACAAATCACAAATGTTATGCTCACATTGCTAGAGCAACGAGGATTCTTCACCGGGGCTCTGAGTCAAAATGCATACAAACACTGGAAGGGGTTGGTGGACACTTGCTGGGGGAGTAAACAGACCAACGTCTCCGAGGATGCTCTAAGGTTGAGGTTATTTCCCTTCTCTCTACATGGGAAAGCCTTGGATTGGTTAGAAAGATTGCCAAACCATTCCATCTGTACATGGGATGAATTGGCGGAGAAATTTATTACCAAGTTCTTTTCTCCCAGGCATATGGCTACTCTTAGAGACGAGATTCTAGCATTCAAACAAGAACCCAATGAGCCTTTGCATGAGATATGGGAGAGGTACCGAACTATGGTGAAAGAGTGCCCGAACAATGACATGACAGATGCTATAATTCAACAAACTTTATATAGGGGAATCAATACTACCAATCAATGCATGGTCAATAAACTTGCCAGTGCAAATTTCATGACAACGCCATATACGGAAGCTTGTGAGATCTTAGATGAAATGGCGGATACTTCATCGGCATGGAAAAGTAGAGCAAATGTTCCTCAAGGTGATCCAAACGTGATTCACCTACATAAAGAATTGCATGATCATGGGCAAGCAATTGCCGAGTTGACCACTACAATGAATCAATTAGCCAAAGCTCAACTTCAACAAGTTCAAGATCCTAAGCAAGTAAATGCAATGAAGCGTGTCAATATGATGATAAACAAGAGAAGGCAAAAGGGTCAACAAGTGCAAAACCGTGCAAAACAATATGTGCAAGAACATAGTGGGTTTGACCAAGATGAATCTTACAATGAACAAGAGGAGGAAGTACAATATGTGAACAACTTCCAAGGGAAAAGAAACAACTCTCAAGGCCCGAATCAACAACAATGGCGATCTCAAGGTAATCGAGGGAATTGGAACTCAAACAACCAAGGCAATTAGAGTGGTGGTAACAACCAAGGTAATTGGAACAATCAAAACAATCAAAACAATCAAGGAAATTGGAATGGTCAAAACAACCAAAGAAATTGGAGTGGCAATAGTCAAGGATATTGGGGAGGCAACAACCAAGGGGGGTGGAATAATAACCAAGGGAATCGGGGTCGGGCTTTCAAAGGCCCCAGATGTATCAACAACCAAGCAACCCGCCTCATTATCCTTCCCATGGTCCTAGCTCTTCCAACAATGAGATGGGGCAAATTGAGAACATGTTCAAACAAATGACGGAGAAGAATGCCGACTCCGATGCTCAACTAGCCTCTCACACCACTTCAATTCGCAATTTGAAAGTTCAATTGGGGCAAATCTCGCAAGCTTTGAACACTCATCCTAAGGGGAAACTACTAAGTGACACGGTGGTGAACCCAAAGGGTGAGAATAATACGGGACATGCCATGGCCGTGACTACAAGGAGTGGAAAAGTCGGGGATGCAAGCACCTCAAATCAAAGAAAAATTGTGGATGATGAACAACTGATTCAAGAAGATGAGATTCCAAACAATTTGCTGCAAACCAATGATGAAGTAAGAATTGATATTGATGACAATGTAGAGGAGACTCAAGAGGAAGTGAACCCATCTAGGGAGCACATTGTAGACATACCGGAACCGGTAGTGCCAAAGGCTAAGGCACCAATGCCAAGGCCTCCTCCTCCATACCCTCAAAGTCTTGCCAAGCAAAATGGCGAGAACCAATTCAAAAAGTTCATTGACATTATGAAAAGCCTATCTATTAATCTGCCATTGGTTGAGACTTTGGAACAAATGCCCGGTTATGCAGAGTTCATGAAGAATTTGGTGACAAAGAAGAGGTCGATGAATAGTGAGACTAGAAAGATGACACATCAAGTGAGTGCAATTGTGAACTCAATGGCTCCTAAATTGGAAGATCCCGGCGCTTTCACAATCCCTTGTACTATTGGAAGCGCCGATTTTGCAAAAGTTCTTTGTGATCTTGGGGCAAGTATCAATTTGATGCCCTATTCAGTTTTTAAGAATTTGGGAATTGGGAAACCAAAACCCACATCTATGAGGTTACAAATGGCGGATCGTACCATGAAGAGACCGTTGGGTATAATTGATGATGTGTTGGTTCGTGTTGATAAATTCATTTTCCCAGCGGATTTTATGATTCTTGATTGTGAAGTGGACTATAATGTGCCGATTATTCTGGGTAGGCCTTTTCTTGCTACAAGGAAGGCTCTTATTGATGTGGAAGCCGGTGAACTCACTTTCCGGGTGGGTGATGAAAATATGGGTTTTCATGTGTGCAAATCTATGAGGCAACCGAATAGCAATGAAGTGTGTTCGTTTGTGGACTTGGTGACCGATATGATTATTGATGATACTAATGTCACGATAAATGTTAATGACACTTTGGAGGCCGTTTTTATTAACCTTGATAATGACAAGACGAATGGCTATATGGAATGTGTGAACTCATTGCAAGGAATGGGGTTGTACATTTATGGACCCCGCAAATTGTCCTTGGATTTTGAAAATCAGAAGACTCCTCCAACAAAGCCCTCAATCGAGGAGCCTTCCACTTTGGAGTTAAAGCCATTGCCTCCGCATCTCAAGTATGAATTCCTTAGACCTTGTTCTACTTTACCGATTATTCTTTCCTCTTGTTTGACTAACGTGCAGGTAGACTCAACATTGGCTGTGCTACAAAAGAGGAAGAAAGCTATTGGATGGATATTGGCGGATATTCGGGGAATAAGCCCCGAGTTTTGCATGCACAAGATTAATTTGGAGGAAGATGCCAAACCCTCCATTGAACATCAAAGGAGACTCAATGAAGCAATGCAAGAGTTGGTCAAAAAGGAGATCATAAAGTGGTTGGATGCCGGGGTTGTTTACCCCATTTTCGATAGTTCGTGGACCTCTCCAGTGCAATGTGTCCCAAAGAAAGGGGACATGACAGTGGTTTCCAATGACAAGAATGAGTTGATTCCTATAAGAACGGTGACCGGGTGGAGAGTGTGTATGGACTATCGCAAGCTCAACAAAGTCACAAGGAAGGATCATTTCCCACTTCCTTTCCTAGATCAAATGCTTGATAGGTTGGCCGTCCGTGCTTTCTATTATTTCCTTGATGGGTATTCCGGCTACAATCAAATTCTTATTGCTCCGGAGGATCAAGAGAAGAATACTTTCACATGTCCTTATGGTACTTTCGTATTTTCGCGGATGCCATTTGGGTTATGCAATGCACCAGTGACTTTTCAAAGGTGTATGATGGCTATCTTCACGGAAATAGTGGAGGATTTCCTTGAAGTCTTCATGGATGACTTTTCGGTTATGGATGTTTCCGAGAAAGTTAAAGTCTAAATGAAGTGGCCCGTTTGAAGTTGTGAGTGTGACACCCTTTGGTGCCTTGGACTTGAAGAATAAAAATGATGAAGTGTTTAGAGTCAATGGTCACCGGGTGAAGCACTATCTGGGAAAAGTTGGTGATCACGTAGTGGAAGTGATTCATTTCAAGTGATTGACGATAATCTGCGTCGTGCCGCGACATTAAATCAGGCGCTTCTTGGGAGACAACCCATGTTTCTTTTTATTTTTCTTTTCTTCCTTTTTAGATAGGTCTTGTTTTGTGGTAACTGGTTTTGAAGTGTGTTGCAGAAATGAGTGTGCTTTGCAAGAACTGTGCTCAATGAAAATAGCTAAGTGTGAAAAAAACGTGCGGACCACACATTTATTGTGCGGACCGCACAATTTTGAAGGCCACAACAGAAAGGAGTCTTCGGCCGCACAATTCTTTGTGCGGACGCATAACTGGAGACCAGAAATTGCAAACTCTCTGAAGTTTGCATGTCATAGAAATGGCCGATCTGCGACCGCACAAGGAATTTCGCGGTCCGCACCAACATCTGGTGCCGCACTCAAAAATGTGCAGACCGCAGATCGTCAAAAAGGGTAATTGGTAACAGGTAAGGAGTGCGGCCGCACTCAGCTTAGCATTTTTGACCTAGTCGGTCAAACTATAAATAGCATCCCCCTCACACTGGTCAAAACTTTACACACTCTGAACACTTAACACAAAGGCCAACACAGTGCACTTAAATTGATTCAAGTATCTCACACTCATTTCATCTTCCTTGTTTTTATTTTGTTAAGCATTGAGGATAATGTTTATTTTTATTCGGGGGAGGGGGNTTTACATTAGCCTATAATAACTATAATACTCTCTTTTTATTTTTATTTTTATTATGTATATATTTTTATCTCTCTATTGATGTATATATTCTCTTGCCCTTTCTCAGTTTGTATATTCATTTTTTGCTTTCAGTAGTTTATTTCATAGCTTATTTATTCTGTTTTCTTAGTAGTCTAGATTCTTATTTACTTTAATAGCTTCTTTTTGATTTAGTAGCTTCTTTTTATGTTTTAGTGATCAATAAGCCTTTGGTTTTCTTAATTCCACGGTTCTTTCCAAAGGTGACTTTTGTGTGAATCTGGTGGCTCTTCCCAACGATGGATGGCGTGACAACTTTCTTAAGGGATTGAGTTCGTTTTTGATGTTAAGGTAAAAACAAAACAATAGTAATAATGAATAAGAGAGTCAAGCATGCTTCACTTAGTACCAGCACACTTAACTACACGCTTATGATTAAAAACAAGTTCTTGGAAAGAAATAGCTGTAGTTAGTGACCTTGTGACTCTTGTGTTGACTTAGGCACTCATCGAGTGGTTTAGTTGAACCATTAGAGATTTTTAATCTTGAATGCGGTTGTTGTGGGCCCTCGACTCTATCCTCTTTAACAATCCAGCTGCGTGAGAGGTGAGATATTTTGTTGCAAGTCCAAGTACATGTGCGAATAGTCTAGAACTTGCCCCGAATGTGTTTCTAGGCAAAATTTTAAGTTTTGCTTGGCTTGAAAAATGATTGTAGGCTCTCCTTGACACATTTTGAAATTTTCCAAGGCCCACCAATGATGTTATCCCAAGTCAACTCTTTTGATCCTAAAGCCTTTCTCATTTGATAATCACGTTACAAGCCTTTACCCGTTTTGTAGCGACCGTCTCTTGGCACCCGAGCTTTCCTTAACACTCATGAGAAGCAATTGGCAAAAAAATAAATTTGGGGGAGAGACGAGGATTTTGAAAGTGGTATCAAGGTACAAAAAGAGAAAAGAAATGAATAAAAGGCAAGGCAAAGAAAAAGAAAGAAAGAACAAAAGCAAAATACAAAAAAAAGGTGAATAAATTGAAGAGTTGAAGGGATTCAAAGAAAAGCAAAAGTGCAAAGCATGGAGGAAACAAAGAAGGAAAAAATGAATATCATGACCAAGAAAGAGTGATGTCAAGTCTCTCTCGATCCCCTAAGGAAAAAGAAAATGACTCAAAGAGTCGGCAAAGCATGAGCCAAAAAGAGAAAATGGAGTGCTTAAGGAAAGATGAACTCGTTCTACTCTAACATTTCCTACCTTAGTCCAAAAGCCTTCATGACATGCCAAAAAATTCCTATGTGATTTCAAGTCGGGTGAGCTTACATTAGTGGTGATTTACATGAGGGGCAATCATATGGTACTTAGAGCCGTACTTGTGACATTCTTTTGAGAGAGATGAGCGAACTTTTCACAAATCCTTGAATTGAGTGCTTCATTCTTAAGTGAGATAAGCTAACAGAGAGTAGACGAGGAGGAGTTTGGAATCCACAGTGACCTACATGAAAGAGCAAATTTCCTTGATGAGTAAGTCAACTCTTGATGCTCGAGTGTCACATTAGAACTATTTGTGCTTAAAACTTCAAATCATTGCCTTGTTGATAATTCATAAGTGTTGTGGGTAATTGTTGGTCCCAATTGATGTGTGTTTGCTTCACCTTAGATTAGATGGAATAGCTCTTTTCTTGTGGAAGTGGGAATTACCTTATTTGCTTGAGAACAAGCAAAAGCTTAAGTTTGGGGGAGTTGAAAAGTGAGGATTTTGACTACTAATTTGCTTCTTTTGATTTTTGTTTTAGTTCAACAATATGTAAAGGTATTCCTTAAAACTGGTGAAATATGCTTACTTGTAGGAGTATTGTAAAATGATCCATTACGATGAAATCAAACTCAAAAGGAGTGCTTTTGAACAAGGACAAAAATCAAGCACAAAAAGCTAAAGTGCAGACCGCAACATTCTGTGTGCGGCCGCTGAAAATGAAGAAGAATTAACAGAGTTGCAATGTAAGGTGCGGAACGCACAATAATTGTGCGGCCGCAGAAGTCAAGGTTCAGAGAGTTCCAACTCCAAGCCCAGCAAGAACTGCGGCCCGCACTATAATTGTGCGGCCGCAGAAATCAAATGTGTGGCCGCACCTAGAATTGTGCGGTCTGCATAACTCAAGAGACGCGTCCGTAGTGCAGAATTGTGCGGCTGCATATCCAACTCCTGTAAAGATCTGAAGCAAAGTGCGGACCGCACACAGAATTGTACGGCCGCAAAACCTCCAAAAGGGCAATTTGTCCGAAAATTTTAACTGTGTATAAATAGACCTTTTTGACAAAATTAGGTTAAGTTTTGAATACCAGAAAGTCTATAGCCGTTTTTCTTTACTCTTTTAGGTAACTTTAGTTTATATTGTTGATTTTAAATTCGATTTTTATCTATTAATCATTCAATATGAGTTTTATCATCTTTTCTTCTTTATTTTCTTCTATATCCACTATGAGTAGCTAATTTTCTAAATAGGGTTGTGACCCAACCTTAGTGTGGGAACCTTATGGGTGTTTGATTTAGGACTTGTTTACGGTTGAGTGTGTATTATTTAGCCTAGTTCTTGCTATAATTGTAGAATTAATGGTCGCAAATATTGGTTCAAACTTATTTGACTTGGTCTCTACTTGAGAAAGATAGACTTAGTCTAGGAAAACTTGGCTAACAAGAGTGTAGGATGAAATCAAGAGATTGATAGTCCCAATAAAAGGGTTGAACCTAGAGATAGTAAAACCCGACTTGAGCAATTTGTCAACTGTTTAGTTCAATATCCATTTGGACTTGAGAAATCCAAATTGGGCAAAACCACTCTCTTACCGAGAGGTATTGAGTGGGTATTTGAGTGTTGATTGCTATAATACATCCCGACCAATGAAACTCGCTCTAAAGCCCACAACCCGTTAGACAAATACCTAGGTGGAAGTCACAACCCTAGACCTTTTACATATTTGAAAAACAACAACAAAAACNTGAACATGAAGAAGAATTAACAGAGCTGCAATGTAAGGTGCGGAACACACAATAAATGTGCGGTCGCAGAAGTCAAGGTTCAGAGAGTTCCAACTCCAAACCCAGCAAGAACTGCGGACAGCACTATAATCGTGCGGCCACAGAAATCAAATGTGTGGCCGCACCCAGAATTGTGCGGTCTGCATAACTCAAGAGACGTGTCCGTAGTGCAGAATTGTGCGGCTGCATATCCAACTCCTGTAAAGATCTGAAGCAAAGTGCGGACCGTACACAGAATTGGGCGGCCGCAAAACCTCCAAAAGGGCAAGTTTGTCCGAAAAATTTAACTGTGTATAGATAGACTTTTTTGACAAAATTAGGTTACGTTTTGAATACCAGAAAGTCTATAGCCATTTTTCTTTACTCTTTTAGGTAACTTTAGTTTATATTGTTGATTTTAAATTCGATTTTCATCTATTAATCATTCAATATGAGTTTTATCATCTTTTCTTCTTTATTTTCTTCTATATGCACTATGAGTAGCTAATTTTCTAAATAGGGTTGTGACCCAACCTTAGTGTGGGAACCTTATGGGTGTTTGATTTAGGACTTGTTTACGGTTGAGTGTGTATTATTTAGCCTAGTTCTTGCTATAATTGTAGAATTAATGGTTGCAAATATTGATTCAAACCTATTTGACTTGGTCTCTACTTGCGAAAGATAGACTTAGTCTAGGAAAACTTGGCTAACAAGAGTTTGGGATGAAATCAAGAGATTGATAGTCCCAATTAAAGGGTTGAACCTAGAGATAGTAAAACCCGACTTTAGCAATTTGTCAACTGTTTAGTTCAATATCCATTTGGACTTGAGAAATCCAAATTGGGCAAAACCACTCTCTTACCGAGAGGTATTGAGTAGGTATTTGAGTGTTGATTGCTATAATACATCCCTACCAATGAAACTCGCTCTAAAGCCCACAACCCGTTAGGCAAATACCTAGGTGGAAGTCACAACCCTAGACCTTTTACATATTTGAAAAACAACAACAAAAACATTCTTCTATAGTTTCATATTTTTCAATTGCAATCCTTAGTATAATTTTAGAAGTAAAATCAAAACAAAGTTTGTGGAAGTGCAACTTAGACAATTCACATGCTTAGACCAAATATGTAGAGAAATTAACAAGTAAGAGATAAGACAAGTAGAGCATGTGAAAATAGACTAATGATGATGAATATAACATGATAAGATAACTCAATTAAGGCATGAGAAGAATCTACATAGCTAAACCGATAAATTTCTATATTTATCCCGTGTACACACTCGTCACCTTGCGTACGTGACTTTTACATATCACAAATCAAAACCAATCCTAAGAGGTAAATCCCCACACAAAGTTAGGCAAGACACTTATCTCAAAACACCTTAACTTAATCCACTAGTATGCCTTTCCCTCGATTATCCAACTCTGAATGGCTCGAATCTAGCCAAACAACTTCATACCATAAATATAAACTATATGGAACTATTTCGAACAATAAAATTACGATCTTTGCAAAGAAATAAAAAGTCAACTCAAAAAGTCAATCCGGGCCCGCGCCTCAGAACCCGACCAAAATTATAAAATCCGAACACCCATTCGATAACGAGTCCAAACATACAATAATTACTCAAATCCGACCTCAAATCGCCTTTTCCATCCCCCAAAATTTAGAGTAAGGAGTTTCACAAACGTTTCCCAAATTTCCAACTCAAAACGTTAATTAAATGATGAAAACAACAATAGATTCGTGTAATATAGCCAAAACCAAGTTAGAATTTCTTACCCCAATAATTTCTTTGAAAATCTCTCAAACAATCGCCACAAACCGAGCTCTCTAGGTCCAAAAATAAAAATGAGATCAAACCCTCGAAATTAGGCCTTTTCTGGCCAGAGATTTCGCTTTTGTGGGCCTTTAGTCTCATCTGCGATGCTGCACCTGTGGAAAATCCATCGCAGGTGCGGTTCCCACTACATTTAGGGGAATCCTCTTCTGTGGACATGAATTGCGCACCTGCAAACGCGCTCCTACGAAATATTTCTGCTTTTGCGATGCCAGGGCTAACTAGCCCCTTTCGCTTATGCGGTGCTTCCCTCGTACCCGTGATGCCGCTCCTGCGCGTACTGTCCGCACCTACAGACCCAACTGGCCTAACCAACTCTCACTTTTGCGGCTCAAGGGCCGCTCTTGCGACGCCCACATGCTACCCAAAATGCCCAGGTGTGATTGCACCAGAAGCAGCAGTGCTTCAGCAATACACCAAGTCCAAACTTGATCCGGATTCAATCCGAATCACACCCGGGGCCCCCGGGACCCCATCCGAATATACCAACAAGTTCAAAAATACATAAAGGCCCTACTCGAGTCCAAAAATCACATCAAACAACATCGATTCTATGAATCGCAACCCAATTCAAGCCTATTGAAACTATTAACTTCCGAGTTTCAAAACTAATGTCGATTCATACCAAAACAACTCCGATTGACTTCAAATTTTGCACACAAGTTATAAATGTCATGACGGTCCTATTCCAACTTATGGAATAGGAATCCAACCCCGATATCAATAAAGTGAACTCCCAATCAAACTTTCCAACCTTCCAAACCTTCAACTTCATAACTTTCGCCAATTCACGCTGAATCGACCTACGACCACCCAAATCAACATCCGGTCATGCTCCTAAGACCATATGAAAATATTGGAATAGTTAAAACTCAATTCCGGAGTCATATACATAAAATGCAAACTACGGTCATCTCTTTCAACTTAAAAGCTCCAACTTAGGGACTATGTGTCCCATTTCACTTTGAAACTCACCCGAAACCAAAGCTAAACACCCCCAGAAATTCACATAATCATAATATAACATAAAGGAGGCAATAAATAGGGAATCGGGGCTAAAACACTCAAAATGACCGGCCAGGTCGTTACATCCTCCCCATCTTCAACAAATATTCATCCTCGAACGAGTATAGAGACATACCTGAAATGGAGAAAAGATGAGGATAACGGCCATGCATATCATGCTTGGTCTCCCAAGTTGCCTCCTCGACTAGCTGACCTCTCCACTGAACCTTCAATGAAGCAATGTCCTTCGACCTCAACTTTCGGAGCTACCTGTCCAAAATGGCCACCGGCTCCTCAACATAAGACAAATCCTTGTCCAATTAGACTGAGCTGAAATCCAACACATGAGACGGATCTCTGTGAAACTTTCGGAGCATGGAAACATAGAATACTGGATGAACTGCAGCTAGACTGTATGGAAGTGCAAGCTTGTAGGCCACCTCTCCAATCCTCTCAAGAATCTCAAAAGGTCCGATATACCTAGGGCTCAACTTGCCCTTTTTCCCGAACCTCATAACACCCTTCATGGGCGAAACCCGGAGCAAGACCCGCTCCACAACCATGAATACAATGTCACAAACCTTCCTATCCGCATAACTCTTTTGTGTTGATTGGGTCGTGCGAAGCCGATATTGAATCAATTTAACCTTTTCCAAAGCATCCTGAACCAAGTTTGTACCCAATAGCCTAGCCTCATCTGCCTCAAACCAACCCACCGGAGACCGAAAACCGCCTCCTATACAAGGCCTCATACGGAGCCATATGTATGCTCGAATGGTAGCTGTTGTTATAGGAAAACTCTGCAAGCGGCAAGAACTGATCCCAAGAACCCCCAAACTCCATCACACATGCACGAAGCATATCCTCCAATATCTGAATAGTGCGCTCGGACTGTCTGTCTGTCTAAGGGTGGAATATTGTACTCAACTCAACACGTGTGCCCAACTCTCACCATATGGCTTTCCAAAAATGCGATATAAATTGCATACCTCGATCAGATATCATGGATATCGGCACGCCATAAAGTCGGACAATCTCGCGAATATAAACCTGAGTCAGCTGCTCTGAAGAATAAATAGCCACCACTGGAATGAAATAAGTCGACTTGGTAAACTTATCCACAACCACCCATACTACATTGAACTTCTTTTGAGTCTGTGGGAGCCCAACAAATAAATCCATAGTAACCTGCTCCCATTTCCACTCCGGAATCTCTAGCCTTTGAAGCAATCCACCTGGCCAATGATGCGCATACTTCACCTGCTGAAAATTTAGGCACCGAGCTACATACTCCACTATGTTTTTCTTCATCCTCCCCCACCAATAGTGCTGCCTCAAGTCCTGATACATCTTAGCAGCACCCGGATGAATGGAGTACCGCGAACTGTGAGCCTCCTGAAGAACTAACTCACGCAACCCATCTATAATGGGCACACATAGCCTGCCCTACATCCGTAACACACCACCATCCCCGATAGTGACCTCCTTAACATCGCCATACGGAACCGTGTCCTTGAGGACAAGTAAATGAGGGTCATTATACCGACGTTCTCTGATACGATCATATAGGGAAGACCGAGAAACCACACAAGCCAAAACTCGACTTGACTCCGAAACATCCAGCCTAACAAACTGGTTGGTCAAGGCCTGAACATCCAATGCTAATGGCCTCTCCTCTACCGATAGATATGCTAAGCTGCCCAAGTTTTCCGCCTTTCAACTCAAGGCATCAGCCACCACATTGGCCTTTGGGATGACATAAAATGGTGATATCAAAGTCCTTAAGTAACTCTAACCATCTTCGCTGATGCAAGTTAAGATCCTTCTGTTTGAACAGATGTTGTAGACTCTGGTGGTCGGTATAGACCTCACAAGGGACGTTGTACAAATAGTCACGCAAAATCTTCTGGGCTTGAACAATAGCTGCTAACTCACGGTCGTGGACATGATAGTTCTTCTCATGAACCTTCATATGTATAGACGAGTAGGTAATCACCCTACCGTCTTGCATCAACACCGTGACTAGGCGAACGCGCGACGTATCACAGTACACATTGTATGACCCCGAACCCGTAGGCAACACCAACACTGGGGCTGTTGTCAAAGCAGTCTTGATCTTTTAAAAGCTCTCTTCACACTCCTCAGCCACCTGAACGGAGCACCCTTCTAGGTCAATCTGGTCATAGGTGCAGCAATAGACGAGAAACCCTCTACGAATTGACGTTAATACCTTGCTAAACTAAGAAAACTCTGGATCTCAGTAGCTGAAAACGGCCTGGGAAAACTTTGAATTGCTTCAATCTTCTTTGGATCTACCTTGATTCCCTCACTAGACATTACATGACCCAAAAACGCCACTAAATCAAGCCATAATTCACACTTTGAAAATTTTGCATACAACTTCTTTTCTCTTAAGGTCTGAAACAAGGTCCTCAGGTGCTGCTCATGATCCTCCCAGCTCTGGGAGTACACCAAGATATCGTCAATAAACATAATGATGAATGAGTCAAGATAGGGCTGGAATACACTGTTCATCAAGTGCATGAATGCTGCTGGGGCATTGGTTAGCCCAAATGAAATCATAAGGAACTTGTAATGACCATACCGAGTCCTGAAGGCAGTCTTCGGAATATCCAGCTCCCGAATCTTCAACTGATAATAGCCTGACCGGAAATCAATATTTGGGAACACTCTAGCACCTTATAGCTGATCAAATAGGTCATCAATGCGTGGTAGTGGATACTTATTCTTCACTGTAACCTTGTTCAACTGTCGATAATCAATACACATGTACATAGAACTATCATTCTTCTTTATGAACAAGACTGGAGCACCCCAAGGTGACACACTGGGCCGAATGAAACCCTTATCAAGAAACTCTTGCAACTGCTCTTTTAACTCCTTCAACTCTGCTGGGCCCATACGATATAGTGGAATAGAAATGGACTGAGTGCCCGGTAACAAATCAATATCAAAATTGATATCCCTATCAGGTGGCATACATGGAAGATCTAGCAGAAATACATCTGGATAATACCTCACTACCGCAACTGACCCAATAATAGGGGTATCAATACTGACATCCCTCACAAAGGCTAGATACACCTCACACCCCTTCCTAACCATCCGTTGTGCCTTACAGAAAGACACCACCCTGCTAGAAACATAATCCAAAGTACCTCTCCACTCCAACCACGTCAAACCTGACATAGCCAACGTAACCGTCTTGGCGTGATAATCAACAATAACATGATAGGGCGACAAACCAGTCCATGCCCAAAATAACATCAAAATCTATCATACTGAGCAACAATAGGTCAACTCCCATCTCAAAACCATCAAGAACAACTAAACACGACCGATACACATGATCAACAACAATAGAATCTCCCACTGGCATGGAAACATAGTCAGTAGAACTCAAGGAATAACGGGATATACCCAAATATAGAGCAAAGTAAGATGATACATAGGAATAAGTGGAGCCTGGATCAGATAAGACTAATGAATATCTATGACAAACTACAACAATGCATGTGATAACTGAGTCGGATGCAACCGCCTCCATCCTAGTAGGAAGAGCATAACATCTGCTCTGGCCTCCCCTTCTAGGGCGACCTCAACCCGCCCGACCTCTACCTCTAGCTGGCTATGCAGGTGGAGTGGCAACTGGTGCGGTAACCAGGGCCTGAGAAGCTTGAGGATCCTGTGGAATACATGGGGCCTGAGTAGTCTGTGGAGGTGCACCTCTCCTGAGTCTGGGGCAGTCCCTCATTATATAACGAGTTTCACCACACTCAAAATAAGATCTCGAAGGTCGTGGCTGCTGGAACTGGCTCGGGCCTAGTTGGTTGGACTGACCGCTGAAAGCAACCCATGCAGGAGGTGCACTGGACAGTGGTGGGGCATAATGGGCAACCTGAGACCTATGAGTGGCCGGAATATCGCTGGAAGCTGGAAATGCTGAATGAACAAGGCGGCTCACCTAGCCTCTACCATGACGGGCTGCAACTAGGGCACGAGCACCACCATATGTGCAAGAATCTCGAGACCTATTGGCCTCTCGCTCCTCTCTTTCCCAACTCCACATACCCTTCATTCTCCTAGCGATCTCCATTACCTACTGGTATGGGGTATCAGTCTCTAACTCTCAAGCCATACTGAATCTAATACCAGGGTTGAGCCCCTCGATAAATTGACAAACTCGCTCTCGAATAGTGGAAACTAATTCTGGTGCATGTCTGGACAACTTGGTGAACCGGACTAGATACTCTGATACTATCATAGTACCCTAGTGCAACTGCTCAAACACTATGTGGCATCCATCCCTAAGACTGTAGGGAACAAACTCCATCATGAAAAAATTGAGAACTGAGCCCAGGTGAGTGAAGCTGCCTCGGCCGGGCTACCGAACTCATACGCTCACCGCCACTGATAAGCCGCTCCCTTAAGCTAGAATATCGTGAAAACAACCCCCACTCGACTCCACAATACCCATAGTATGGAAGATACGGTAGCACTCCTCAAGAAAACCTTATGCGTCCTCTGATTCCAAACCACTAAAAGTAGGAGAGTGGTACTTCTTGTAGCTCTCGAGCTTCCCTCTCAGAAGCTGGTGCCCTAACCTAGGGCTGAACTGTGATAGCCGACTAGACTGGTATGACCTCTAGGACCTAGTCAACCTGGACCCACTGCTCTGGGTTACAGGCGACGGGAGTCTGTGCTCTTCCCCGGGCCTGATATATGGCAGGAACAAGTGGAATCAACCCTTCCTAAGCTAGAGTTCCTAACATGCTCGAAAACTGTGTGAGGGTCTGCTGAAGCGCAGGGGCAGTAACAGGCATATCAGCTGCCTGACCCCCCAACTGGAGCTACAGGTGGCTCCTCTGTAGCAGCTCGGACAGGTGCTCTGGCTGCACAACATGCCCGTCCTCGACCTCTGCCCTAGCCACGACGTCTCGCGGCTTTGGCAGGGGGTGCGAGTCCAGTTGTGCGTGTCCTCACCATCTCTAAGAGAATAGAAAGATAGAGATTTAGAATTTTGAGTCAACAAATTCGCGCGATTAGGAACCGAAGAAGTGAAGATTTTCCTAACCGAAGACTCTACTAAACCTGCTTGTGACTCGTAGCACCTATGAACCTAGACCTCTGATACCAACTTGTCACGAACCCAATTTCCCTTCGTAGGATATCATGATGGAACCTAGTTTCTAAGACTAGGTAACCCTAACAAACATGCAGAATATAACTGAAATAATAAATAAACTCTCAAATACTCATCAATTTTAATAAAGAAAACTCCAAAACTCAGCATATACAAATTCCCCAAAACCTGGTGATATCGAGTGATAAGCTCTAAAACGGTGTCATAATCATCCCTATACAATTGTAACTAAAACAAGAAGAAAGATATAGAAGTAGATAGAGGGTGACTGCGAGGCCTGCGGTCGCCGGTAGGTGTACCTTGAAGTCTCCAAGTACGAACTCAACTCACTGGTGCCTGGGTTGGTAGGAGGTACCTGGATCTGCACAAAAGATGTGCAGAAGCGTAGCATGCGTACACCACAACGGTACCCAGTAAGTGCCAAGCCTAACCTCGGTAGAGTAGTGATGAGATCAGTTCAGAGCCCTACTGAAAGAAATAAGAAACAAAACAAGTAATTTAACAGTGCAATAATAATAACAATGGAAATGAAAAAAGTAAGGAATATATCAAAATTTACTACATTGAACTAACGCAAATAATGCACCATGGAAGAAAACAAGGAATGTTATGCCAAGGAACAAAATAACCAAACACAAGTGAAGTAATAGAGAAATACCAACAAGAGTCAATACCGAGGTATTGTCTCGTAGTCTCAAATCACAAGAATAATTCACAATCTTTCCTTATATCACCCCAGGAGCCTTGAATTTAGTTTTGAAAATCAATATCCCGAAATAGCTTCCCGCATTTTAGCCCACCTTATCACACCGCGCGGCTTCAAGTAGTACCCCTACTAGCAACACGCGTATGAAGCCCACCTTATCTCACCACATGCGTTTCAACCCCAAAACCTTATACCACCGCATACGTATCAATATCACAACTTGCCAAGAAACCAACAAGAATAGTATTTTCACAACAAGTAGCCAATTGCTCAACTGCAATATGCACAAGAGTATCAACAATAACAACCGAAAGCGAATAACTCAACGAGAATAGTATTTAACAACTTAACACATTGCCTCAATGTGCATCACGACCCATATAACTCAATACCAATTTCAACAACAAGATATTCCAAGAATAACAACTTCAAGTAAAGGATTCAACGGTTAAATAATGAATATGGAATAAAGGGAGCAAGAACTTCGACTAAACATGTAGAGCAATTAACAAGTAAGAGATAAGACAAGTAGAGCATGTGAAAATAGACTAATGATGATGAATATAACATAATAAGATAACTCAATTAAGTCATGGGAGGAATCTACACAGCTATACCGATAAATTTCAATATTTAGCCCGTGTACGCACTCGTCACCTTGGGTACACGACTTTCACATATTACAATTATTACAAATCAACACCAATCCTAAGGGCTAAATCCCCTATACAAAGTTAGGCAAAACACTTACTTCAAAATAATTTTATACCATAAATATAAACTATATGGAACAATTTCGAACAATAAAATTACGATCTTTGCAAAGAAATAAAAAGTCAACTCAAAAGGTCAACCCGGGCCCGGGCCTCGATGCTCGACCAAATTTACAACATTCGAACACCCATCTGATAACGAGTCCAACTATATAAGAATTACTCAAATCCAACCTCAAATCGCCTTTCAAATCCTCAAAATTTAGCCTAAGGAGTTTCACAAATATTTTCCCAAATTTACAACTCCAAACGCTAATTAAATGATGACAACAACAATAGATTCATGTAATATAGCCAAACCCAAGTTAGAATTTCTTACCCCAATGATTTTCTTGAAAATGTCTCAAACAATCGCCACAAACCGAGCTATATAGGTCCAAAAATAAAAATGAGATCAAACCTTCGAAATTAGGCCTTTTCTGCCCAACGATTTCGCTTTTGCGGGCCTTTAGTCGCATATGTGATGCCACAACTGCGAAAACTCCATCGCAAGTGCGGTTCCCATAAAGGTCAGGGGAATCGCTTCTGCGAACAAGAATTGCGCACCTGCGAATGCGTGCCTACGGAATATTCCAATTCTGCGATACTAGGGCTGGCTAGCCCCTTTTGATTTCGCGGTGCTTCCCGCACACCCGTGATGCCGCTCGTGCACGTATTTTCTGCACCTGCGGATGCAGCTGGCCTGACCAACTCTCACTTTTGTGTCTCAAGGGACGCTCCTGCGAACCAAAATATGCAGGTGCGATTGCACAAGAAGCAACAGTGCTTCAACAATGCACCGAGTCCAAACTTGATCCGGATTCAAGCCGAATCACACCTGGGGCCCCTAGGACCCCGACCGAATATATCAAAAAGTTTCAAAACACATAACGGACCTACTCGAGGTTAAAAATCACATCAAACAATATCGATTCTATGAATCGCAACCCAATTCAAGCCTATTAAAACTATAAACTTACGAGTTTCAAAACTAATACCGATTTATACCAAAACAACTCCGATTGACTTTAAATTTTGCACACAAGTCATAAATGACATGACAGACCTATTCCAACTATTAAAATTGGAATCTGACCCCGATATCAATAAATTCAACTCCCGATCAAACTTTTCAACCTTCCAAGTAAGTCTTGCGGATAGGTAGAGAGACATCTGTACTTATCTTCGAAAGGTTACAAAACTATTAGGACAATTTCACTTCTTTTATTCATATTAGGAAAATTTGTTGATTTCAAAGTTTGAGCCTTTGTATTTCTATTCTATAACAGATGGTGAGGACACGCGCTACCGGATCAGCTGAGAAGATACTCGTTTCTCCTGCTAGAGCCGCGAGAGGTCGATGAGGGGCACGCGCCATAGCTAAGGCACTTGTCAGAGTAGCAGTTGAGGAGACGCAAGTATCTCCGGTTGGGGGACAAGCACTGGAGGTTCCTTTTGTTATCCCCAGACTTCAGGAGACTTTAGCACAGTTCCTAAGCATGTTTGGTACATTGGCTCAGGCGGGGTTGATTCCGGTTGCACTAGCTACTTCACAGACCGAGGGAGGGGCTCAGACTCATGCCACCCACACTCCAGAGTCGCGAGTCCACGTTGGTCAGGTTCCAGGTGTCATGCCAGCACAGCCTGCTGCCCTAGTTCAGCTCGCAGTTAGGGTAGCAACGCTTGAGGAGGAGCAGCTCAGGCTCGAGAGGTACAAAAAGTACCACCTTCCTACCTTCAACGGCTTAACTTCCAAGGATGCATATAGTTTTCTTGAGGAGTGCCACTGTATCCTCTGCACTATGGGTATTGTGGAGACGAGTGGGGTTGCTTTTACTACGTTCCAGTTTAAGAGAGCAACATATCAGTGGTGCTGAGCGTAAGAGTTGGTTAGCCCGACCGATGTAGCTTCACCTTTATGGACTTAATTTTCAGAGATGTTCTTGAGAGAGTTTGTTCCCCAGACCCTTCGGGATGCATGGCCAGTGGAATTTGAGCAGTTGCACCAGGGTACTATGTTAGTGTCAAAATATGCCATTAGATTCAGTGATTTATCCAAATATTCACCCGCTTTGGTTTCTACAGTCAGAGAGTGAGTTTGCAGGTTCATGGATGGACTTAGTTATGATATACGATTCAAAATGGCTAGGGAGTTGGAGACGGATGTTCTATTTCAGGAGGTGGTAGAGATCTCTCGCCGATTAGAGGACATGCGGGACTAGGAGAAGGAGGAGATGCAATGTTAGGAAAGAGAAGATATGGAGGCTAAGAGGCTCCGTGGACTTGGAGGATCTACTAGTCTCTATTTTGGAGGCAAGGTACGACATGGTAGAGGTTTTGTGGGTCAGACAGTTCAGTTTGCACTTCAAGATTCGCACGGTGTTTCAGATACCTATGGGTCTCAAAGTACCCGTACCGGACAGCTTCCACAGCCACGCCAGCGAAAGGGTTGCTTTGAGTGTGGAGACACCAAGCACATGGTGATAGATTGTCCCAGACTTCGGATAGATGTGTCACAGTGGGGTATTCCGACTATGAGTTCTGCTCCAGTTGCTGCTATCCCTACACCGCCAGCTAGGGGTGTAGGTCAGGCGGGTAGAGGGCACCCAAGAGGGGGAGGCCCGGCCCGTTGATACGTTTTCTATGGTAGGGCTAAGGCTGATGCATCGGATGATGTCGTTACAGGTATGATTTTGATTTGTTATAGATGAGCATCATTCTTATTTTTATTCTTCTGCTTATCAGGGTGAGTCCTCTTATCTTGCTTCATATATAGGTGAGTTTTATGATTTTGTACTCTACTTATGTGTTTACTCCTGTTGGGAAATTCTGTAGTGGTAGCCCGTGTCTATCATTTTGTTTTATTTACTATTAAGTGCTATGAGACTATAGATGACTTTCTGTTACTCATTACGGTAGGTTTTGATGTGAATTCTGGATGATTGGTTATAATTTGTGATTTAGATGCTCTACCGGCATAAGAAGTTCGTTATGTATTGTGATCTTGTTTTGAGAAATTGAATTAGAAGAAGGTTTGGGTTGGTATGATGTGTATTCTACTTGTGATTCAGAGCTGAGGACGGGATCCTTGCATTTTCATACGATTTGATATGTTTGGACCGGGCTATGTGCCGCGGTGGAGTTATATTAGGATGAGATCCTTGAGATTAGTTCATATGTCTTGATTCTCCATTGTGGAATTGATTCGTAGTATGATGCTGATAGGGAGTGGTGCCTATCGGGCTTGTTTGATAGTTCTCTCATGTGTTTCTCTTGCATATTCAATCATATTCGCGTTATGCTTGTTGGGTTTTAGCTTACGAGGTGTGTGCCCAGGTGGCGTTAGATGTGACTTGTTGCTTTGAGTGAATTGTCAGGAGGTCTTTATGTTTCTTACATCGTTGTCAGTATTGTGAAGGTTTGGAACAAAGTTCTAGTTGATATGAGGTTAATTGTCGGTGCTGGATTTGACTATGGGCAGCTAGGGGTGTTCATAAAAATCTGAAAAACCAAACCAAACCGACCAAAAAATCGATACTTTTTAAGTTTGGTTTGGTTTTGGTTTTGAATTTTAAAAACCGATCAAATTTGGTTTGGTTTTGGTTTTAATCAAAAAATAACAAAACAAAACGAACCAAACTGACTTTAAAAGTAGCTATTTAAATTATTATTATTACACCTATATATATATATATATATATATAT
>AWOL01S0111466.1:0-29669 GCA_000715115.1 Nicotiana otophora
TTTAGTCACTTTATTACTTGACGACCGCGTATACTTGCGTGAGTGTGTTTGGTCGCAACATATTTGTTCAAAATGTGTTCCGGATGCTCTTATCATATAATGTTATCCTTCGGGAATGTGTTCAAAGTATGAGTTGGGTATAATAATGTTATGACTCTAAGTAGTGTTTCAAGTAAAGGCTATTATGCCAATTTATGTAAGAAATCACAATATGCTTAAGACTCTTAATTGCTCATAGGTGTACTAAAAGTCGTGATTAGAGATTCTTTATTATCGATAATCTATAAAGTTTCTTGAAAGTGAAAGAAGTGAGTTCGGGGGATATAAAGTGTGAACACCGTGCCAAGAATGAAAGTTATACATGTGGCCAATAGCGCCAACGAAATGAAATGATGTGTGAAATATTATAAAATGATTCTTGATTCAACTATTCCAAATTGACTCCGAAAATAGTATTATCCAAAAGCTTATGTACTCAAGCCATGTCCACATATGGTTGTTCGAACTATGCTTGGTAGGTATTTCTAATATGTTTTGAGCTGTTACATAATCATGAGTTGAAATGGTGTATTGGCCTTTTGGAGAAAAGTATTTCAAGAATAAGTGGTGTGTTACTCATTTATGATTTTAACTTGTGCTTCGATTGCCAATCATTTTACTCCATTTCTTGAAAAGCAATGCATTGTGTTTAAAGTCTTCATTGCCAATGAACCTAAAATTGTGATTTTCAGAATATTTTATATGTTGATATTTATGATGATGATCCATGAAATAAAAGATATGAAAGTGTGGAATATGAAATACGGCCATGGTGCCATGAAAGAAGAATCATATGTATGGCCAAGAGAGACAATGAAATAATAATGTTGTAAGTGGTTGAAAGTATGAATTAAGTGATATATAGTGTGAAAGGTTATGAGATATACGTATTTGTGCTTTTGTTTCCAATGTGTTATAAGCCCATACGTTCTTGCGAATCAAGTCTATGACGTTCCTAAATATTCTAAATGCTCTTAATGTTCTATGATCACCCATGGCAAGTACAAGTAAGTGGTAGTATGAACATGAAATGTGGTCATTGCCTAAATGAGAATTATGAAGTGTTGTATGTCCCAATGGTTTCAACTATAGTTGTATGCTTCCGAAATAATGTATGTAAATGACTTCGATAGTTATGTCCCCAAGAGTCATGAACCTAGATAATGACCTCAATATGTCAAGGGAGTGAATAATGAGATGGAAAGGAGATGTCCTTTGTTAAATGATGATGAACCTTAAGAAAAGGAATTGGGCCCATGTGCCAATGAAATCGACTTATTAATTTACCATGCATGTGCTAATGTAATGAATTGTGTTTCTCCATGATGAGTATGAGCATGAAGTAATCCAATGATATGAAAAATTACGACCTTAAATGTAATGACAAACTATGTCTCTTTGAGTATATATATGGTATTGTGATTGTGGAGTACACCTCAATACGAATATATTGGGGTGAGGCGGTAGGGACACTTTGTGTAGGGATTTTGGTATTGTGATACACTTCCACCCGCATATATTTGGGTGAGGTGGAATGACCTCTTTGTGTAGGGATTGTGGTATTGTGATACATCTCCACCCACATATATTGGGGTGAGGCGGTAAGGCCTCTTTGTGTAGGGATTGTGGTATTGTGATACACCTCCACCTGTATATATTGGGGTAAGACAGTAGGGCTGCTTTGTGTAGGTATTGTGGTATTGTGATACATCTCCATCCGCATATGTTGGGGTGAGGCGGCATTGCCGCTTTTTGTGAAGGTGGTTATAGAGGATCCCCTACTGAATATCTATAAATGTTAATGGAAGCTCTAAATAAATTTACTAGACGTTAACGGCTATCTAAGCCCTTTTATTGTTGCTATGATTCATCATATTCATGTCGTATTTCCAAGCCCTTGAATAGGTGTATTTGTATTGTGTAAGTGAACACTGTGAATGGTCTATCAAATGCACATGTGTATTATATAGGTGATATTGTAAACGGTCTATGAGATGCATAGGTGTATAATATAATATGTGAACACTAAGGACGGTCAATGAAATGTATATGTGTAAAATAAGGGAGGAAAGTGCCACTTTCATTGGCCTTGTTTGTACATGTTGTTACAATTACATTATATTATGTATTCCACGTATAGTTCATATGGCTCAGTTGATCCTAAAAGACGTTTTGAATGATGCAAGTATAATAAGACTTGAAATGTGATCCTATGGGATGTTTCGTAGTTTCTTGATGTACTTTATTTGCCTCTTATTTGAGTTACTATATTTTCATATTATGTTTTGACTGCCTTACATACGAGTACTATTCCACATGTACTCATGTCCCTTTTGCCGGGGGCGCTGCATCATTTAATGGATGCAGGTATACTTCTACAAGATGATATGGATCTTTGATAGGGATCTTCTTCACTACTAAGCTTATGGTGAGCCCGCTACAGTCCTAGTGGGTATTTGGGTCTAGTTCGTTTTATGTATATAGGTATCCATTATCATTGAAGCCCCATGTATATTGTGGGTTATGTAGTTAAAGTTTTGAGTTTTGTCATATATTTATGTTCAAAGTATTTACAGCTATTTATAAAGTTGCGTACCCACCATGAGAATGAATTTTAGGCCATTGAGCCAAATGTATTCATTATAAAAGTCAAGATTTAATTATGTTATGGTAAATCATGCATGAGTAATGACGAGAGGTTAATGTAAATTAGGCTTGCTCGATTGGGTTTACTCGGTTGAGCGCCGGTCGCGCTCCTCGATTTTGGGACGTGACAAACTTGTATCATAACATGGTTTAGGAGTCCTAAGGTGTCATGGAGCTATGTCAGTAGAGTCCCTCTTATCGGTGTGTTGCCGGCCACACTTATAATAGGGAGGCTACAATGACATTTAGGAAATGTTTCTCTTCTTCTATCCTCGATCGTGTGTTAAGGTTCTGAGTTAGTCTCGGAGTTGCCTTGTTAATACCAAGGAATGTTGCACATCGTGCTACGAAATGAGAAAGGCCTAAGGATTAAACAGATGACACACATGACAGGAATAATGTGTGAGATGCTCAATTGTCCTCGTAATGGAGGAAGGAAAAGTCAAGGATACGACCAAGGTAAGCAAGGTCATACAGTTGGCATCGAGAGTCATAGTTGTTGATTTCATGTATATGGTGCAATGTGGTATTATATATATGTTGTTTAGGATTGATTTCTGGGATTATCTGGCAGGTGGATAGGCCCAGTTACAGGGGAAACTCTGCCGAAATTTTAGGAATTTGTAAAGATAGCCAAATTTTAAGGGCCATAAGTAAGTTGAAATTTTGAATAGGAAGTATAAGACCCATGCAGTCATAAGTGCCTATGCATAATGGTTGGAGGTAAAAGGATGGTAACTCTATTATTAGAAGTGACTTTTAAAACATTCGAGGACGAATGTTCTGAAGTGGGGGAGAATATAGCACCCCGGAAAATTTCGAAGAACTTAAGCACTATTAAGAAAGTTGATGTGCGCTAATTATATTATTTTGTATGCAGACGTGGACTATTAATATGATGGATATCAATTGGATATGATAATAAGTGTACGAGGCATATTATAAGTGGTGTGGGGTCTAAGGAGAGCACTAGGTCCAAGTCAAGTTGGAAATTTCATGATACTCTAATGTTTCAAATGGGTACGCACAAGACCAAAATTTGGACGAGCATATATATATATATATATAAAAGGATTTATGTGATGATCAAGCTATAAAATGTAAGATATTTGAGTTTAGTTTCTAACGCTTCAAACAGTTTGTCATTTGGACACTCCTACAAGAAGTTATGACTAAATTACCAAAGGCTGAAAGAATGTGATTCTGCGGTCAGATGTGCGGCCGCAGAATCATTATGCGATCGTAAAACTGCTTCTACGACTGCAAAATTGGTCGTAGAATGGACGAGTGCAGCCCAGTTTTGGGCACCAGTTTCGCGGTCAATTGTGCAACCCGCATACCCATTCTGCGGTCCATTATGCGACCGCAAACCTGATTTCAGAGGGTTAATTTTTCTATTTTCATAACCCGACCCCATTTCGATAAATAGGCTTTAGGGCTTATTTTGGGGCAATTATCTTAGGTGTTTTTAGAGAGAAGTGAGAGTATTCTAGAGAGAGAAATTAGATGAAGTGTTTTATTCATTAAGATCTTCTCCAAGCTTTGAAATCCAACAAAGAAATCTCACAAGTTCTTCATCTACGAGGTAAGGTTCCACACCCTAGTTTTCAATTTCGAATTTGGGTAGAAGATGGTTGATTAGGAGTATGATTCTTGGATATGAGAGTATTATTTATGCATTCATGTACCAATAAGGTTTGTGGATATATTGTTGAGCTCAAATAAGTAAAGATTGGATTGTAGAATGAAGGAAATCTTGTAGCCAAATTTGCACACCTAGTGTTTGACAAAATTCTCAAATGAGCTGAAAGCATGAATATTTTCCTAATTATGGTTCAATTTTGTTATGTCTCAAAATAGATTGCAATCGCTAGAATTTTCGAAACGTTGTAGTAATTTAAGGAAAGCTCAAAGCGAGGTATGTTGGCTAAACTTCCTTCCTTGAATTTAATTCCATGATGTTCTTATAAGTCCCGAGTTATTCTTTATAAATCAACTATTCTGAATAAACTTTGTGTTGAAAGGTTTATGTTTAAAATGTGTTCCGGATGCTCTTATCATATGATATTATCCCTCGGGAATGTGTTCAAAGTATGAGTTGGGTATAAAAATTTTATGACTATAAGTAGTGTTTCAAGTGAAGGCTATTATGCCAACTTGTGTAAGAAATCTCAATATGCTTAAGACTCTTAATAAAAGTCATGATTAGCGATTCTTTGTTGTCGATACTCTATAAAGTGTCTTGAAAGTGAAGGAAGTGAGTTGGGTATATAGAGTGTGAACACCGTGCCAAGAATGAAAGTTATACTTGTGGCCAATAGCACCAACGAAATGAAATGATGTGTGTAATATTATGAAATGAGCCTTGATTGAACTATTCCAAATTAACTCCCAAAATAGTATTATCCAAAAGCTGATGTACTCAAGTTATGTCCACATGTGGTTGTTCAAACTATGCTTAGTATGTATTTCCAATTTGTTTTGATCTCTTACATAATCATGAGTTGAAATAGTGTATTGCCCTTTTGGAAAAAAGTATTTCAAAAATAAATGGTGTGTTACTCGCTTATGATTTTAACTTATGCTTCGATTGCCAATCATTTTACTCCATTTCTTGGAAAGAAATTCATTGTGTTTAAAGTCTTCATTGCCAAAGAACCTAAAATTGTATTTTTCGAAATATTGTATATGTTGATATTTATGATGATGATCCATGAAAGTAAAGATATGATAGTGTGGAATATGAAATATGGCCATGGTGCCATGAAAGAAGAATCATATGTATGTCCAAGAGAGCCAATGAAATAATAATGTTGTAAGTGGTTGAAAGTATGAATTAAGTGATATATGGTGTGAAAGGTTATGAGATGTACGTATTTGTGCTTTTGTTTTCAATGTGTTATAAGCCGCTACATTCTTGCGAGTAAAGTCTATGACGTTCCTAAATATTCTAAATGCTCTTAATGTTCTATGATCACCCATGCCAAGTACAAGTAAGTGATAGTATGAACATGAAATGTGGTCGATGCCTAAATGTGAATTATAAAGTGTTGTATGTCCCAATGGTTTCAACTATAGTTGTATGCTTCCGAAATAATGTATGTAAATGACTTCGACTATTAAGTCCCCAAGAGTCATGGACCTAGATAATGACCTCAAGATGTCAAGGGAGTGAATAATGAGATGGAAAAGAGATGTCTCTTGTTAAATGATGATGAACATTAAGAAAAGGAATTGGGCCCATGTGCCAATGAAATCGACTTATTGATTTACCATGCATGTGCTAATGTAATGATTTGTGTTTCTCCATGATGAGTGTGAACATGAAGTATTCCAATGATATAAGAAATTACGACCTTAAATGTAATGACAAACTATGTCATTTTGAGTATTTATATGGTATTGTGATTGTGGAGTACACCTCTACCAGCATATATTGGGGTGAGGTGGTAGGGCCACTTTGTGTAGGGATTTTGGTATTGTGATACACCTCCACCCGTATATATTGGGGTGAGGCAGCATAACCGCTTTGTGTAGGGATTGTGGTATTGTGATATACCTCTACCCGCATATATTGGGGTAAGGTGGCAGAGCCGCTTTGTGTAGGGATTGTGGTATTGTGATATACCTCTACCCGCATATATTGGGGTAAGGTGGCAGAGCCGCTTTGTGTAGGGATTGTGGTATTGTGATATACCTCTACCCGCATATATTGGGGTAAGGTGGCAGAGCCGCTTTGTGTAGGGATTGTGGTATTGTGATATACCTCTACCCGCATATATTGGGGTAAGGTGGCAGAGCCGCTTTGTGTAGGGATTGTGGTATTGTGATACACCTCCACCCGCATATATTGGGGTGAGGCTGCAGGGCCGCTTTGTGTGAAGGTGGTTATAGAGGATCCCCGACTGAATATCTATAATTAATGTAAGCTCTAAATAAATTTGCTTGACTTTAACGTCTACCTAAGCCCTTTTATTATTGCTATGAAATGCACATGTGTACTGTATAGGTGATACTGTGAACTGTCTATGAGACGCATAGGTGTATATTATTATATGTGAACACTAAGAATTGTCTATGAAATATATTTGTGTAAAATAAGGGAGGAAGGTGACACTTTCATTGGCCTTGTTTGTACATGTTGTTACAATTATATTATATTATGTATTTCACGTATAGTTCATATGGCTTAGTTGATCCTAAAACAAATTTAGAATGATGCAAGTATAATAAGACTTGAAATGTGATCCTATGGGATGTTTTAGTAGTTTTTTGATGTAATTTAATTGCCTCTTATTTGAGTTACTGTATTTTCATATGTTGTTTTAACTGCCTTACATATGAGTACTATTCCACATGTACTCACGTCCCTATTGCCGGGGGCGTTGCATCTTTTAATGGATGCACGTATATTTCTACAGGATGATATGGATCTTTGATAGCGATCTTCTTTACTACTTAGCTTATGGTGAGCCCGCTATAGTTCTAGTGGGTGTTTGGGTCTAGTTCGTTTTATGTATATAGGTATCCATTGTCATAGAAGCTCCATGTACACTGTGGTTATGTACTTAAAGTTTTGAGTTTTGTCATGTATTTATATTCACTGTATTTACAGCTATTTATAAAGTTGTGTACCCACCATGAGAAAGAATTTTAGGCCATTGAGCCAAATATATTCATTATGAAAGTCAAGATCTAATTATGTTATGGTAAATCATGCATGAGTAATGACTAGAGGTTAATGTAAATTAGGCTTGCTCGACTGGGGTTTACTCAGTTGAGCGCCGGTCATGCTGCTTGATTTCGGGGCATGACAATATCTATTCTGCTTGTGACTCAGAGTTGACTATGAGATTCTTGTACTTTTCATATGATGGCATGATAGATGCAGTGTGTTGTGTAGGATTGAGATTTGCATGTGCAAGGTCACGATTTAATTTTGAAGGGAATGTCATAAATTCTTAGGAAACATGGATTGTTTAAGATGACTATATGAATGATATTACTACTTGGTATTTCCTGATAAGGGTGCGCATTTTAGAAGGCGCACTATGTTTTGACTTACAGATGCTTTATTGGTATTGCGGTACTCGCCTGGTTAATCAACTACCGATATATGGATTTTTGCTATGTGGCATGGAAGAATTATGGGAGTATTTCTCGTGAGGATGATTATGTATGATAGATGTATTAGTCATTCGAGTGGTGGAGTTGGGATCGGCTATGGATTTTGAGACTGGGAGTTCTCAGAAGTAGATTGTTTTGGGGTTGCAGATTGCGAAGATGTGGCCAAAGTTAGCTCGATGGTGATACATGTTATGGCTAGGCCATTATGAACTTTTGGAGGACTAATTGACCATTCGGGGATGACCAGAGTTGATTTGGGGGCCCATTTGTAGGCCCAATGAGGATTGGTTGACTATTCTAATTGGGTCGGATTGGTTGACTCCGTACTGCTATTATTGAGGAATGTGTCATTCAGTTAGAGTTGAGGTTGTTCGTGTTCTGATATGCTCTATGTGTTACTCTTCTATGCTACGAGAGGTTGCGATTTGTTGGTTATATGCACATATGATGCGGTTTTGTTCGGGCCTTGTAACGGAATTTAAGCAAGATGGTTATTGGGGTGTTGGATGGTTGATTACACCTTGGTTATGTACTCTCCGGGCGGTGGTATATTGTGTTATTTTCTTCTCCATGGTTATGGCCATGCACTTCGTGTACTTAATGTCAAATTGCGCGTGGTTGTTGATTTTGAGCATTGTGGCTTGAGGTATTTCATATGGACCAGTGTTTGGAAGGGATCACGCATTGCACCGAAGTTATGTTGAGATATGATACTTTGTGTTAGATTCGTGTGTCTTGGTTATACTATGTATGATGGGTTCATAGCATTGCGGTTGTGGTGGTACTTGTTGAGCTTGCGGGGCGGTTCGCTCATTTGAATCATTTTCCATTTTTGGGTGCATTTGAATTGTTGCTTATTGGTGCACGAATTGTACCGTTTGTGGCTTTAGGTTGTATTGGTGTGGCCTATCACTAGAATTGTTCTGGTTTGATGAGATGAGGTAATTGGACCTAGAATGGGTACTATCGAATTTGATTACAGTATGTGTGGAGGAATAATATCGAATGTCGGCTTAGGATTTGGGCTTTGGTTCTTGTCAGATGAGATAGGACTCTGTGACTTGTTGATCTGATGAGTGGTTATGAGTTTTTGCGTGTTTCTTTCATCATCGACAGTGTACAAAGGTTTTAGAGCAAGGATTTATTTGATATGAGGTTTGTTACCGGTACCGGGTGTGTTTTGAGCAGCTACTATGGTCAAAAGTTATTACTGTGAGCATCTGAGTTATGTGGTATATCATATGATTATATCTTGGATTATGGATATGACTTGATACAACTTGTTCAGACTTATATCTGAGTTATGTGGTATATCATATGATTATTTCAGATGTTGGAAATTGGGTTCCAAGGTTTAAGCATTTTCATTTAGGTTGTGTCGTCAGGCTTATATGGATGAGGGTCACGTGGGATCACCCTCGGGTATATGCATGGTAAGGTTACATGGAGATTTGATGGCTTTGGAATGACTCTTGGCACGTTAGAGGACGAACGTATGTTTAAGTGGGGGAGAGTGTAACGACCCGACCGATCATTTTGAGCAATTGCATTCCGTTCAACTATTTGGAGTCTTGATTAGCTCTATATTATGTATTATGACTTGTGTGTATTGCCGGTTTTGGTTTTCAGGTGTTTCAGAATTAGTTTGGAAGAATAAATGTTATGTTTGAAGTTTTAAGTTGGAAGAGTTGTCTAGGTTTGACTTTTTAGTATTTGACTTCGTATCGAAGTTTTGATGATTCTGTTAGGTCCGGATGATGATTTTG
Source organism: Nicotiana otophora (assembly GCA_000715115.1). Classification (NCBI taxonomy): domain Eukaryota; kingdom Viridiplantae; phylum Streptophyta; class Magnoliopsida; order Solanales; family Solanaceae; genus Nicotiana; species Nicotiana otophora. The sequence goes on from AWOL01S0111466.1 coordinate 9,579, forward strand.
GACTTGGGCGTATGCCCAGAATCTCACTTGGGTTTTGACACTCATTGGCGAAAGTTAGAAATTTGAAGGTTTGGAAAGTTCATAAGTTTGACTGGGAGTTGACTTTGGTGAAATCGGGTTCAGATTGTGGTTCCTGGAATTGAAATAGTTTCATTATGTCATTTGGGACTTGTGTGCAAAATTTGGGTTCATTCAGGGTTGATTTGATATGTTTCGGCATGTGTTTTGAAAGTTGAAAGTTCAAAAGTTAATTAAGTTTGATTTGAGGTGCGATTCATTATTTCGATGTTGTTAGGCATGATTTGTGGCCTCGAGTAGATCCGTGTTATGTTATGAGACTTGTTGGTATATTTGGATAGGGTCTCGAGTGGCTCGAATGAGTTTCAGATCGTTTTGGATTATCTTGGCTAAAGCTGGTTTGGCAGGGGTTCTGGTGTGGTCGCACCTACGGAGCCGCAAAAATGGAAGTGACATTGCAAAAACGGAGTGTGTGCTAGGGGTAGGAGTCCGCATATGCTGAGTTTTCTTCGTTGTTGCGAAGGCGCAGATGCGGTGCGTGTGGGCACAGAAACGAAGGCCAGTGCAGAAGCGTGCTTTTGGTTCGCACCTGCGGTTGCACTGAAGTGGAGCTTTTTGCGCAAGTGCGATGGGTGAGTTTCCAGTTGTTCTTCGCATAAGCGGCATTTTAGTCGCAAAAGAGATACCGCAGAAGCGACTCATTTAATCGCAGATGCGAATAGTGCTGGGCAGAAGCTATAATTTCGAGGGTTGGTCGTTTTATTCACATTTTTAGAGACTTGGAGAGGAATTTCACCACACGAATTGGGGTAAGTATAATTAACTCGGTTTTGATTATATCTCCATTTTTTGCAATTGGTTGATGATTTCAAAAGAGAAATCGGGGGTTTTGTCTAAACTTTCACAAAGTGAATTATTGAGTTTTGAATATAGATTCAGAGTTGAATTTGAGTGAAACTAATATGGTTGGACTCGTAATTGAATTGGTTGTCAGATTTTGTGAGTTTCGTCGGGTTCCGAGGTGCGAGCCCGGGTTTGATTGACTTTGAACTTTTGATTAAAGATTCCACCTTTATCGATTGAGTTTGTTTCCTTTAGCATTATTTGATGTTCTTGAGTTACTTTTGGCTAGTTTCAAGCCGTTTGGAGGTCGGTACGCACGGGATGGCATTTCTAGAATATTGCTTGGCTTGCTCGGTATTTGTCTTGGCTTCTTTGAGGTAAGAATCCTATCTAAATTTGGTTGAGGCACTAGTCGCCTAAATTATTTGTGATAGCTACGTGCTATGGGTGCGCATATGTGTGGGGTTTGAACCCATATGAGAGCACCGGGGTATTTATGCATACTCGGGGTAGTGATTAGGTTATGATACGCCTAGAGTTGACTGTTAAGCTTTAAGCTACAATGTATCTCATATTTGTATCATTGTTGTGAACTATTTGGGCCATGTTTGAGGTTATGCAGAGGCTAAATCCCTCAATAAAACTTGGTAATTGCTATTTCTGTGATAAATTACCGATTTGAGTTATGATAGCACATATTGCACATGCCTACACTTCAGCATGTAATTATACCAGTCCAGGAGCATGGAATCTGATATTTTATCCATTATATACATGTGTTCTTGTAAATTTGCTTCTGTGTGATATGATTAGACCGGATGCCTATGACCACGATGGGCGGATTGTGTTGTTATGCCTGTAACCATGCCGGACAGGTTGTGATACTATAGCACGTGAGTTATTTGTGCGGATCCAGATATTGATACTATAACACATAAGTTGTCCGTGCAGATCGAGATATTGATACTACAACACGAGAGTTGTCCGTGCAGCACGTGAGTTGTCAGTGCAGTTGATATTGATGTGAGCTTTAGGAGAGCTATTGGTTCCCCAAGTACACGCAAGTATACATGACCGTCAAGTAATAAAGTGACTCAAAATTTGGATGACGAACCCACAGAGACTTAGATTAACCGTTAACTAAGCAAGCTAAAATCAGTTAATTGTCCAAGATAATCAAGAGTTTGAATTTTCTATTACAATTACTTTTGCGAAATTTAAACACGTAACCCAGGGAGATGCAGTTTTCAGGGTTGTATTCGGTTTATCAATCCTATTGAGTTCATAATTACACATGTTAATCAAAATTATCTATGATTGCTAGTTGACCGGATCGTTTATATAAATAGGACGTTCCTATAATACTATCCGCCTATCCATAATATATCAACACTATATTTCTATGGTCTTGAATCTATCATGAACAAATATAATACGGTATTCAACTAAGCAAGACTGTTAGGTATATCAAGTATACGTGGCTGTCAAGTCATAAAGTAACTCGAAAGTCGGATGTCGAACCCACAGAGACTTAGATTAATCGTTAACTAACCAAGTTAAAATCAGTTAATTGTCCTAGATAATCAAGAGTTTGATTTTTCTATTACAACTACTATTGCGAAATTTAAACACGTAACCCAGGGAGATATAGATTCCAGGGTTGTGGTCGGTTTAAGAATCCTATTGAGTTCGTAATTACACCTGTTAATCAAAATTATCTATGATTGCTAGTTGACCGGATCATTTATATAAATAGCATGTTCCCACAATACTATTCGTCTATCCATAATATATCAACCCTATATTCCTATGGTCTTGAATCTACCATGAACGAATATAATACGATATTCAACTAAGTAAGACTGTTAGGTATATTCCTATCCTAATAGCGAAATCTTTCCCCAAGCCATGGGTTAAGAAACAAGCTCTCTCTAATTCTACTCTAATCTAACCACAACTTTCCCAAGCATAGCATAAATAGTAAATAGAACTCAAATGCTGGCCAAACAGTTAAGAAATTATGCACAGAATTAGAGAAACAACCAAAGATAATAACTCAAATTAACGATAATATAATTAATAAACTTCAGTATTCATGACAACCACATCCCCAGAACGTGAAATTTAGCTCCACATAGACATGGTAGCAAAATAACAAATCATCAAGAAAAAATAATGATTACTAAGTTTGATGGAAGATAGATGGAATCTGATGAATTCCGGCCTCCACGGCAGCTCCGTGCTCTCCTTAGGTCTCAAGTATGTCAAAAGTCCTCAAAATAATGTTTTTATGTATTTATACCAAATATGGTTGGTCCAAGACGAAATCTCCCTTTCCTAACCAAAATAGGAAAACTTGCAAACTTAATGCTTTCCATGCGTTGCACTATGCGTCGCCCCGTGCGTCACACTAGTGCTTTTTCCTGTCAGACCAAAAAACTCAGTCTCTGAACTTTGAAAATTCCTGACATAAAATTACACTAATGCGTCGCACTGTAAGTCACACAGTGCCTCGCACTATTGCATTTCTTCAGTAGTTACTTCTTCCTTGACTTTTGACATCCAGAATTGATCCCCGACCCCCGAACACGATCTGGGCTTAATCCCTTCTACTTTTACTTAGACTTCAAAGCTCGAAATAACTCGAATTATCTCCTTAACATCTACATAACTCAGAATCACTTTTACAAGGCATAAAACACACAATAAGTGCAAAATACTAACAATTAAAGTATAATGAATTAGAGTGCAATAAGTGACTAAAATATGCAATTATAGCCTACCAGCAACACCCCATGCTTAAACCATTGCTTGTCCTCGAGCAATCAAACTACACTTTATATAGACACAACCTTTTAAAACAATTCTCCTAACTCATCTCATCAAGAATCTTTAAAATAGACTAAGCACAAGAGTGTAACATCCTCACATCAAGATTTAACTCACAAGTACCATGCATTATTCACAACTCACACTCTTACTCTAATAAAGAGGTCAATGACATTACCTTTCCTTCATGAATCAACTGCCCTCACACAACAAAAGAGAGTAGTTCCACACACAATAAAATTTAATAACAATTAGGAACTCAAGATAGAAAGAATTCACTCACTCTAATAAATAACATTCATATGCCACAAAAGATGCACCATAGGCTTGCCCGTAGTGTACTACTCTACTTATCGAGCTCATTCAGTCTAGGATCAAGTAGGACCTTAATTGGTTGTAATGTAGGCTGCGAGACGGGTATGATACATTTAGATATAAGAGTGACTACACCTCCCTAAGCACTTTAATACATGCACTTTGAAATTTAAAACCCCACACTTATGTCAAACTATAACTCCACCTTCACATCAATGTATATTAACTCCATACTTCTTTAAGCACAATTACATCGAGTGTTACCACTATCAAAGAATATTTTTCACAACAATACAACTATTTTTTTTCTTTCTTTTTCAATTCAAGTGGCTCTTACTTTTTCAATATAACGCACCTTTCTCCTTATTTTATTAGTTCCACCTTAAAAGCCAAACCAACCACCCCACACTTTAACTTTTACAAAGTTCATTACAATTCAAGTGCTCATGAGAGGTGAAAATATTCAAATAGATGGTTAATTCAAACAAATAGGTAAGGCTTATAATGTGGTTGCCAAAGAAATAGGATTATAGGTTGAAAGGGTTAACTACGATACATAACAATAAGGCGGGTAAAACATATAATTGGTTCAACAAAGAAATTCCTATATCACTTTCAAGACGGAACAAACTACTATTTTACTTTGCAAACACACGGGGCAAGTTCTAGACATCAAATGCAATGCACAGAATAACACACAAACCTCACACACACATGACACATAACTCACTCAGGATTAGACTCACCAAAATACTCTAGTCAAAGAAGTTAAGCAAAGTTAAGATCATACAATTTAAGGTACTTATACAAGAGTCAAAAACTGAGCCCAAGCGTCACAACCAAAGTACTCACTATTCTCAAGGCATAACAAAGACAAGAGATATTGCTTCAATTCAATTCTTAGCAAGATGGCTCCTACTCCTAACAAAAATAAAACTAACTACACCCGGTTCAAACAAAACTCTTGAAAAAGAACCGCGGCAGAAAGAAAAACCAAGGGGGAATTACTACACTACCTACAAAGAAAATTTTTTGTCCTTTTTCTTTAGACTTAAATCCCTCAAGAAACCTGTCGAATGAGATCCATCATCGAGAAAAGTCCAATTTTTTTACTTTTTTTGTTTTTTCAATATTGTTTAGGAGCTACTAAAATACTACACAACTACGAAAATAAAAATAAGAAGTTAACATTTTTCTAACACATTACTACTAAATCATCTAGTGAAATTCTCCCACCCCACACTTAAAGGAGTGCAGTGTCTCCAATACACAAATAAAGCTCAATAATGAGGGTGGAGAAGAAACTCTCTGAAAGGTGAAACGCTGAAGTAACATCGGCTCAAAGGGTACTCAGACTTCCCCCAGGCATGGTCATTTGTGTGGGCACCCCACACTTAGTTCTCACCATCTAGATCACTTTTGCACTATTCCAATGACTTTGCTTCCTATGCTTATAATCCTACAAAATAAAAATAGACACTACAAAAATAATATAATAAAAATAAAAATGAAAAGAGTAGTAAAGCTGGGTTGCCTCCCAACAAGCGCCTGATTTAACGTCGCGGCACGACTTGAACCTTTTTTTGTCTCCATCTCGAACTTGTGAATTGAGCCCCTAATTTGGCTTCAAGCTTTTTGTTATGCTCGCGGGGTGGTGGGACAAATGTAATTTGGCCAAGTAACCAATTTCACATTCTACACTTCTTGGCCTTCAGATGAGCTTTGTAATTCTTTCTCTCTGGCACAATAAGTTCCAGAATGTAAGCACCTTGTTCCTCGTCCGTTGGGTCCTCCAAAGGCTCGAATGACCCAATTAACATATCATCATCCAAACACAATGTTTAAAAATGGATGGAATGAGGACCAATGCATTCCAACTCTAGAATTGCGTCACTATTTGCATCCTCATGTGTACACACACTACAGTCTTCAAATATAACATTATCTACTTCCTCACAAGAATCTAGTGTGCTTTCCTCAACATGGACATCATCAATAAAAGTATGGTCGAATGATTGACTCTCCACTTTTAGCTCCTTAATTTGGCGTATAAGCTTATTTTCAATTTTAAACAACTTAGAACTATTTTGTTGGGCGTTAGACGCAAAACCTTTGCATTTAATTGAGCTTCCAAGTCGTGAACAACAATGCCAAATTTTTCGATCTCTTGTCCCAGTTCAGTTCTTCCTTCTATTAAGTCTTTTATCCCATCTGTAATTTTCTCACGTTGAGCTTCATATATTTCTAAACGTTTATCTTGTTCCATTAGCAAAGTTTGGCTCAAAATCTCATATTCTTATAAATTTTCCTCTTGCTAGAACTCACTCTCTTCTCTAATTTTAAGCTCTTCCTGACTATCAACTAAGGTTGCAGCTTGCTAATCATCGAATGTTTCAACCCATTCTTCTACTTTGGCCTTCATTCTCTTTATTGTGTCCCTGAGAGTTTCTATTTCTTTTCGGCGTTCATGAGTTTGCTCCATTAAAAATTGAGTTTGCTTCATTATTTGCCTCAACAGGTCCGTAGTTTGAGCATCATATTCCACATTATCCACTTTGTTCCTATCAAACTCACAAAAATTATCAGAAACATCATAATAAGGGCTCGAACAAGGATAAAAAGAATTAGTACAGCCATCCCAATGGCCACCTTAATCACCACACATATTACAAATATTCCACTCAAAGGATTGAGATTGTGCACCGAACTCGCTCCCGGGAATATGTTGACAATCTTTCCACTAGTGGGGTCCTCCACAATATGGACAAGGATCATCAAAGTAAGAATAACCATCATTCAAACAATTTTCATTCCAAGATGGCTTGTAAAAATATTGAAATTATAATACTAACTAAATAAGAAAATTAAAAACTTGAGCAAAAATCAATTAAAGCTTAACTTAGATAAACAATAAATAACTAAGTCCCCGGCAATGGCGCCAAAAACTTGTTGGTTTCTCAAGTACACGCAAGTACACGTGGCCGTCAAGTAATAAAGTGACTCTAAAGTCGGATGTCGAATTCACAGAGACATAGATTAACCGTTAACTAAGCAAGCTAAAATCAGTTAATTGTCCAAGATAATGAAGAGTTTGATTTTTCTATTACAACTACTATTGCGAAATTTAAACACGTAACCCATGAAGATATAGATTCTAGGGTTGTGGCCGATTTATCAATCCTATTGAGTTCGTAATTACATATGTTAATCCAAATTATCTATGATTGCTAGTTGACCGGATCGTTTATACAAATAACATATTCCCACAATACTATTCGTCTATCCATAATATATTAACCCTATATTCCTATGGTCTTGAATCATGAACGAATATAATACGGTATTCAACTAAGCAAGACTGTTAGGTATATTCCTATCCTAACCGCAAAATCTTTCCCTGAGCCACGAGTTCAGAAATAAGCTCTCTCTAATTCTACTCTAATCTAAACACAACTTTCTCAAACATAACATAGATAGTAAATAGAACTCAATTGCTGGCCAGATAATTAAGCAATTATGCACATAATTAAAAAAAAACCAAAGATGATAACTCGAATTAACGGTGATATAATTAATAAACTTCAATATTCATGATAACCACAACCCTAGAACGTGAAGTTTAGCTCCACATAGGCATGGTAGCAAAATAATAAATCATCAACAAAAAATAAAGATTACTAAGTTTGATGGAAGAAAGATGATATCTGATGAATTCCGGCCTCCACGGTGGCTCCGTGCTCTCCCTAGGTCTAAAGTATGTCAAAATTCCTCAAAATAATGTTTTACATGCATTTATACCAAGTAGGGTTGGGCCAAGACGAAATCTCCCTTTCCTAGCCGAAATAGAAAAACTTACAAATTTAATGCTTTCCATGCGTCGCACTGTGCGTCGCACTAGTGCTTTTTCCTGTCAGACCAAAAAACTCAGTCTCTGAACTTTGGAAATTTCTGACAAAAATTACACTAATGCGTCGCACTGTGCATCGCACAGTGCCTCACACTGGTGCATTTCTTTAGCAGTTGCTTCTTCCCTGAATTTTGACGTCCAGAATTGATCCTCGATCCCCAAAAACGATCCCGGCTTAATCCCTTAGGCTTTTACTCAGACTTCAAAGATCCAAATAACTCGAATTATCTCCATAACATATACATAACTTGGAATCGCTCCTATTGGACATAAAATACACAATTAATGCAAAATACTAATAATTAAAGTTCAAACACAATTAAAGTGTAGTGAATTAGAGTGCAATAAGTGACTAAAATACGTAATTATAGCCTATCATCAAGAGTTGGTTACCGTTATTGGATTGGGTTGCGCGACGCAACGGGCTGATATTTTATTTTCCATCTTTACTTGCAAATTCCTTGACTGATTACCTGATTTGCTTGCATATCTTCCTTATGTGATGGATTGTTGACTGAGCAGAACACTTTAAAACTAAGAATTGTGAGCATCAAAAATGGTTTTTACGTGAGATTTTCCTGATTTGATTATACACCCATTCTATACTTGTTGGAAATTTTGAACTACATAGGTGTTAGTGAGTATCATCTATAGTTCTTGCTTCTTTTATCTCGCCGAGGTTAGTTAGGATACTTATTGAGTACATGGGGTCGGTTGTAATCATACTACACTTCTGCACCTTGCGTGCAGATCCTTGTGTTGATGTTGCTGTGTATGGCGAGGGCTGACATTGAAGATGTACCTGCGTTCCAGTCATGGCTATCGCTTGTCCTTGGTAGCATTAGATTCGGATTTTGTTCATATACACTTCAAACATATGTTGTAATTATTTCAATTCAGTTTTGTAAAAATCTAAGTCTTAGTGTCTCATGACTTGTACTGCTAGTCCTTGGAAAGTGTATGAAATTCAGTTATTTCCTTCTTGACTCTTAGCATTATTACTATATTGTGTTTTAGTGTTACTTGGCTTACCTAGCGGGTTGGGTTAGGTGTCATCACGACGAGTTGAAATTTGGATCGCGATAATATTTGAATTATTTTAGTCTTAATTTCCCTGTGAAATTGACAGTTTGTTATCCTTCACCCCTACATGCTCACGTAGCAAAGAGCATGAATAAGCTCCCTTTAGGCATGTGTAAGTAAAGAAAAATCGGCTTTCAAGTGGGGTACTCTTCAATAATTACCATATAATACAATAGTTAATTTGTTCCCGTTGTGCATTTCTTCTTAATAAATCACACATGTTTTACTGCAGCCTTGGACTTTTTTTCTTCTTCTTATTTTGGTGCAAAGTTATTGTTTCAACAACGTATTTCTTCTTTCCAAATTTGGCCCCAAGATTTGATTCAAAAAATTAATTAATCTAAAAGGTTTTGCTTTAAAAATATTAAATGAACAAAAAATATCTGCAGACAGTGAGTGTATCACATCTCTTTGACAGTGGTCGTCTAGGGTATGAAAGCTACCAAATTGCCAAGTATAAGTGGTAATCATGACCAAAAGTAATTTGGATATGCACCAAATAAACAACGCCAAATTAAGGAAAATCCAGGAGTATTATGCCTTATCAAAATGGATAGTCTTCCCATTGTGTGTGGGTGTTTTTATTTTACTTTGTTCATTCTTTTGTTCAAAGTCTATTAAATTCATGTAATAAAATTTGCTACAAAAAAGGAAAAAAGTTTAGACACTATTAGTTTTGGATCTATAAGGAGATCTAGGACAAACTTTTTTTTGTTAGTTAAAGTATATTATTATCAAGATAAAATATGTACAAGTATAACTGAACAATATAGTTGGACAGATAGTCCCAACTTTAGTTCAAGAACAAGATGTAAACACTACTATCTCTCATCCTTCTAGAACTATTCAGATATATAATTATGGATACCAGTTGAACTTGCACAAACATCTAGCTAGGTTTGGCCTCAAACCTTTCCTATAGTGGACTTCTTGAACGATCAGCCTGGTTATGTCTATAAACTTTCTAATATTTTATCGGAAAATTGTACAATTCCTTTCCTATCATATGTGGTAGATAGCACTAGAAAGTACCAATCTGTATATTCTCTTTCCATTTGCATGTATTATGGCCTATGCAATTTGTTTATCCGAAAAATCGGATAACGTTAGATTTGTGTATGGTTCTAAGGATATGCGATACAATTTGATATAAATCGTGTAGAGAAATAGAAATATGTGTATTGTTGACTATGAGAATGAAAATAGTGAGCAAAAAATAAAATAAAATAAGATAAAGTAAAACAAGCACAAGGGGATAACTATCAATATAAGAAGTGATCTTTTGTTGCCGTCCTTTTTAACTTACAAGGATTCCCCCTTTTAGAAGAGGGTCATTACAAAAAAATAATAAAATAAAACATATAGTGGAAAGCCCATGATGACTTGTCTCTTCCTTGATTCCCGCCAAGATTCTCTCTCTTGGTGCGGTCGCAACGGCTCTTGTCTGTGAGCTCGATACTGGCTCGAACTCGTTACTAGGTCGGGCCCTTCGGTCTTGGCTCGAGTTCGACCTTCGAGATAGGCGTCGCGCATTTTCGACCGCGAAGCAGTGCCTTGCGGATCGATTCGGTCATAGGCTATCTCGGCTCGATAATCCTATCGAGCCGACTCCTCGAGCGATCTTCGGGCTCGAGGCTCGTTAGTACCGACTTCGGAGCTCACTCCCAAAATCTCATTCCGACTTTTTAACACTCGAACTCGATCGAACGTAGGAAGACCGAAATTTATTTCGACCATATACAGATAGTCCCCTCGTTTCTCGAAAAGGATGTGACGAGAAACGATATGATTTTTCAGTAGCTCGATCAGATATACACTGATATTTTTATCGATCCCTACCATGACATATGTAATGCTCGATCATCTTATGTGTCTTTACAGTCCCTGACTTTATCGAGGATACCCGAATTTTTTCTTCCCCTGTGGGGATTGCCAGTTACCTTCGGTCCTTGGTGATCGAAGAAGATCAATCAGTAATGAATGCGGTGGGGCCCGCCTGTCTCTTCAACGAGGCCCAACATGCTTTGAATTGGGTAACTCTGATGGCGTTTTTGCAGCTTCTTTTACACAGAGTTGTAGGTAATTCTAATGTTTCTCCTTTTGTTTGCAGGCTTCGGTGTTGCATCACGAGGCTTTTCTTCGAATCAGGGAGGAGTATGATGCCGAGGTTCGGAGCCTCACTGAGAAGAGTGACTCGTACAAGCTTCTTAGTGAAAAACTTCAAGCAGATTTGACAGCGGCTCGGGAAGAGCATGAGGAGATGGCTGATCAGGTATTCCGAATGTTCCATGATAGTGAAGATGAAAAAGAGATAACCACTAACGATCCGATTCTGCAGATTTGGCAGAGGATCGAGAAGATTGGACGACCTAACTCACAGGTAGATGCGCTACTGGCCGAGGCAGAAGATTTTAAAAAGTGTATGGATAATCTTTCCTCGACAAAGGAAACCGTCGAAACTCAGTTGGAGCTGTCAGATGCCTAACTTCGATCTGCGAAAGAAAATGCTTTGGGGCTGATCGAAAAGATAAAAGAGCTTTAGCATCGGTTGGATTTGGCCAGTTTAGATAAAGCAGATTTGACCAAAGAACTCGAAGTGGTTAGATCTGAAGTGGTCGAGGCCAACAAAAGAGCTGATGCCAAAGTGGCTCAGTTCAGGATTGATGTCGAGGTTAATCAAGCCAAAGCAGCGAGCATGGTCGAACATGCAAAGTGGCAGACTCAGAGAGAGGCTCTTGAGGGGGTCAGAGCTTATGGGTTCGATGTTGGGGCTGCGATTGAAGTCGCCAGGGCGGAGGAGAACAAAGCTCGGAGGTTGGCCTTTCCTGAGGAGGACTCCGATGACTCGGGGGAGTCTAAAGACGAGGACGATACCGAGAATACAGCCTCCGATGAAGATTGTCATTTAGGGCCTTAGGTCGATCGCTGCATTCTTTTGATACCGCTTTCGGTTTTTGTATAAAGAACTTCCTTTTGGAAGAGTAGCCGCCTCTGTACAAAAAATTTGTAAATATAAATCTTTCTTCTTTTTGAAGAAAAATAGCCTTTCAAACTGAATAGATAGTTTGAATTTAAATTTCTGTTGCCTTCGGGCCTTGTGGGTAGTCCCCTTCGCTTTATCGGGCTCGAACATCCTTCAACTTAAATAGTCAAGTGTTCGTTTTAATTCGAAGAAATGAGTAGTTTTGCTCAAAATCAAAATAAAAGTAGCATGCAGGCTTAGTAATAGAGTGAATGATTCGAACTCGATGCAATGCAGCCTGTATGCGTAATGGTCGAAGTAGCCCGTAGGCTTAGTGGTCGAGTGAGTGCTTCAAACTCGAAATAAATTAGTCCATAGGCGTAATGGTCGAGTGAGTGCTTGCTCGAGCTCTAAATAAAAGTAGCCCGTAGGCTTTAGTAGTCAAAGTAGCCTGTAGGCTTTAGTAGTCGAGTGAATGATTCGAACTCGAAATAAAGTAGCCCGTAAGCATAATGGTCGAGTGAGTGCTTGCTCGAACTCGAAATAAAAGTAGCCCGTAGGCTTCGTAGTCGAGTGTATGATTCGAACTCGAAATAAAGTAGCCCGTAGGCATAATGGTTGAGTGAGTGCTTGCTCGAACTCGAAATAAAAGTAGCCCGTAGGCTTTGTAGTCGAGTGAATGATTCGAACTCGAAATAAAGTAGCCCGTAGGCGTCAAGGTCGAGTGAGTGCTTGCTCGAACTCAAAAAGGTAGCCCGTAGGCTTTAGTAGTCAAAGTAGTCCGTAGGCTTTAGTAGTCGAGTGAATGATTCGAACTCGAAATAATGTAGCCCGTAGGTGTTATGGTCGAGTGAGTGCTTGCTCGAACTCAAAAAAGTAGCTCGTAGGCTTTAGTAGTCAAAGTGGCCCGTAGGCTTTAGTAGTCGAGGTAATGATTCGAACTCGAAATAAAGTAGCCCATAGGCTTTAGTAGTCGAGGTAATGATTCGAACTCGAAATAAAGTAGCCCGTAGGCGTAATGGTCGAGTGAGTGCTTGCTCGAACTCGAAATAAAAGTATCCCATAGGCTTTGTAGTCGAGTGAATGATTCGAACTCGAAATAAAGTAGCCCGTAGGCGTAATGGTCGAGTGAGTGCTTGCTCGAACTCGAAATAAAAGTATCCCATAGGCTTTGTAGTCGAGTGAATGATTCGAACTCGAAATAAAGTAGCCCGTAGGTGTCAAGGTCGAGTGAGTGCTTGCTCGAACTCAAAAAGGTAGCCCGTAGGCTTTAGTAGTCAAAGTAGTCCGTAGGCTTTAGTAGTCGAGTGAATGATTCGAACTCGAAATAATGTAGCCCGTAGGCGTAATGGTCGAGTGAGCGCTTGCTCGAACTCGATCCTGTTTGCATAATAAATATTGAACATAGAATATTAGTAAAGAAGAGGGCTCTCTTCGCAAGTCATTATACATGGGTTCATGTTTTTCGTCAGGGCTCGGGCCAACTAGATAAGCATGGTTCGTTTTGACCATTTGGCTCTTACAACGTTTCCTGTTGAGACACTGTTTGTCATGAAATAACGAAGTAACTTCCTTTGCACCGAACTTGATAATCGTCACAGATGCATTCAATAATAAAGCCCTCTAGTATACGAGGTTGATTTTAAAGAGGCCCCGGATACTCAGCAGTAGTATCGTTTCCGCTATATGGCTGGTATCGATCTCTGGTCGACTTTTGCTTTTTCGTAACGGACCTAGAAATTAACTGGTCATCTTCGACTCTTATTTTGGATTGATATCAATTGTGCATATCGGTCCAAGTAATAGCTAGGCACTCGATCAGATTTTGCTTCAGCCGCCATGAAGCCATCGAGCTCCGCTCGTTTAGACCTTGAGTGAAAGCTTGAACAGCCCAATCGTCTGTGACTGGTGGCAGATCCATTCATTCCATTTGAAAACGAGCTACGAACTCCCTTAGCTTCTTGTTATCCTTTTGTATTACCTTGAATAGGTCTGACTTTCTGGTTTCGACTTTTATGACTCCGGCATGTGCTTTTACGAAGCAATCTGCAAGCATAGCAAAAGCATCAATAGAGTTAGATGGTAATTATGATACCATACCATTGCCCCCTTTGACATGGTTTCACCAAATGTTTTCAATAATACAGATTTGATCTCATCATCTTCCAAATCATTGCCCTTGATGGCACACGTGTAAGAAGTGACGTGCTCGTTGGGGTCGGTCATTCCTTTATATTTGGGTATTTCGGGCATACGAAATTTTTTGGGGATTGGTTTTGGGGCTGCACTCGAAGGAAAAGGCTTTTGAATGAATTTCTTCGAATCTAGCCCTTTTATCATTGGTGGAGCTCCCGGGATCTGATCGAACTAGTTCATTCATATGTTGCTGAATAGCTGCAATTGAAGAAAAAATATATGGTGGTGATCTTTCTCATTAGTAGTGAGCATATTGGACTAGATTATATGCCCCATTTTATAGGTTCTCTCTAGTGTATAGCCTTCCCTGAAATGCAAGATACATTATGAAAAGCCATGTGGAACTTCCTTGGTTATTACACAATATCCTCTTCCAGATACTTTTGAAATATCTCATCGTAGCTTGTTATATATACCACTGATTAAATAGCTTTTCGAACTCAGAACATCATCCGACCAAGTATTTTGTAGCTTTTATTATCTTTTGAATCAACTACGAAGCTTGCTTAATAGTCACATTTCATACTTCTCTTCATTTTATATAATAAGTGTGCACCCAATGAATTCAAGGATTTATTGAACTCAATATTGAGTTCAATAAAGTTGTCAGTTGGTCAATGCCAACCATTACTGGATAAATGCGGGTAAGGGTTACTGATTGGACTGTAAAAAATTTATCTTATGCAGGAAGACTTCAACTTCAACTGATCAAAAGTATTTTGATTGTATTCAATCCTTTTGGTCATAAATCTTTCCCCTGCCAAAGAAGATAATTGAAAGGAATGATGTTGTGTGCAAGAGATTTCTTTGGACAGGGAAATCTGAAGATAAAACGAATGCCTTGGTGTCGTGAGAAAAATTGATCTGGCCAAAATCATCAGGTGGACTCAATATAACTAACTTACTTACCTAGAACAAAGCTGCACGCCTGCAATCCTTAAATACCTTTGGAATCGGAATTAAACAAAGACAGTCTTTGAATTCATTGGGTGCATACTTATTATATTAAAAGAAAGATAGTCTTTCAATACCAGGTGGACATAGTCTTGAAAGCTCATAATCCATCATTACAAACGTCTCTCAAAAATTTAGCCATGTGAGCATTTGTTCAAGAAACACCCATTAAATAGAATCATAATCTTTTTGCATGTCAATTTTGATCATTTATCTTGGTGAAACACCTTTTCTTCCATACTCATTCACTCGTTCATGGCTAAGCAATACTTTATCAGTAAGAAAGCTACCAGGCACAAGTGTAGCTTGGTTGCAATCTCCCAGTGAATCCATCACATTTTGTAGTTTATTAATAAGTATTTTTTAGATGATTTATAAAGAGCAATACAACAGGAGATTGGTCTATACATCTTAATAGATATGGGAGTCTTAACTTTACGGATTAATATGTTCAAGGTGTTGTTAATTTGATTGTACATGTTACTTGTATCAAAGATTTGAAGCACTGCAGTTGTTACCTTATTACCAATGACAGGCCAGGATTTATTGAAGAAAAAGAAATCAACATCATCCCCACCTAGTGATTTTAAATCATCAATCCCCTTTAAAGTTTGAGCTATAATTTATTTAGTAAAAAGGCTTATTAGCTGCATGTCACGATCCAAAATCGCACATCAGACCGTGATGGCGCCTAGTCGAACTTGCAAAGCAAGCCAACTCACAATCAATAGAATATAGTCTAGATTCATTTAATTAACATCATAAATAAAATAGGAAATAGTCTCGAAATTCGATAATAACTGATATAATCATAACACTGTCCGAACACAACGAAAATAGTACAATCCCAAGAACTAGGTGACACAAGTATATGAGCAACTACTGAATAAGTACAAGTTTGAGAAACTACCTCAGAGAAAGAAAAATAGACAGGAGATAAATAAAGACAAGGGCTCGGGCATTGCGGAACGAAGCCATGAGGTGCAACTTGCCCTAAGTCTCTAAGCAATCGTCTAGGCTCAACAACAGGCTCTGCTAGAACCCACCTGAAGATCTACACAAAAGGATGTGTAGAAGCGTAGTATGAGTACAACACAGTCGGTACCCAGTAAATATCAAGTCAAACCTCGAAGAAGTAGTGGCGAGGCTATAGGCATCAATATACTTATAATACAAATATAAATAACAGAGTCTAGAACTGAAACAATAGATATCCACATGAACAACAGGTATCAAAGATGTCAAATAGTTGAAAGATATAAAACATGCTTTTCCAATACAAGAGATAATCACAACGCTGCTCAGATATAGCATTTAAAGATTGCATGCTTCAATCAACGAAGTTGAGACTCCCAACTAGCATATATAGGTCACATACAACAGTTAGCATTTGAAAAAATGCTTCTAAATGAATCAATGATGTCTATGCATGTGATGGTAGGCTATAATCTCGTATTTTAGTCACCTATTTGTAAGGCCCCGTAAAACTTTTTGTTAAAAACCCGAATTTCGTGATGCCGAAGTAGGCGTAGAGGAGATGAAGAAAAATATTGGGCAGAAGTAGGCATTTCTGCGGCCCATTCTGCCGCCGCAGAACCACTATGTGAACCACAGACTGGTCGCAGAGTGAGGCGGTTTTTGTGGCAACTTTTATGTCACTTTCGCGGCCGTTATGCGACCGCATAACCATTTCGCGGGCCGCACTCTTGTCGCACATCCTGCTTTGTGAGTTTTCGGAGGGAGGTTCTGCGGTGCACTATGCGACTGCAGAATCGTTCTACGGTGCACTATGCGATAGCAGAACCGTTATACGGTGCACTATGCGATCACATAACAGGTCTGCGGGCCGCATAGTGACCGCAGACCAGTTCAGTTTCTTCCCAGTTTTGGTACCCAGATTATGCGGCCGATATGTGGACCGCATAACCATTCTGCGGTCGCATATGCGACCGCAGAACCTGTTCCGAAACTTCATTTCTGGGGTTTTTAAACCCGGCCAAATTCTGTTAAAACACATCCCATAGACCATTTTTGAGCAAAATCTGATATCTTTAGAGTGTGTGAGAGAGAGAGAGAGAGAAAGAGAGTCTTAGAGGGAGAAAGTGATCTTCATCAAACATTTATCTTCAAATCATGCTTAAATATTTGAATATTATCAAGAGAAGCACCCTAGGTCTTCATCCTAAGAGGTAAGATTCTATCACCAAGCTCTTAATTTCGAAATGTAACTAGAATGGGCAATTAGTAAGGTAGTTCATGGGAATGAGAGTACTTACCTTCCATGCATGTATCCTTGAAGTATGTAGGAAGGTTGTGAGCTAAAAATGGTAGAGAATGGGTTGGAGAAAGATGGAATCCTTCAAAAAGGGACTTAAAACATTAATACACACCTAGTATTTGATAATATGCTCAAATGAGGTAAACCCATGTTCCTCTTCCTAATTTTGGTCCAAATTATTATATTTCTAAAATAGATTGAAGTTGCTAAGAATTCCGGATCATTTTAGAGTTTGAGAAGCTCAATTGAGGTATGTTGGCTAACCCCCCGTCTTCTTATAATCGAATCCTACGGTGTTCATGTAATTGGAGTAAGTCTTTGATCATTATAGAATTGGCGATTCCTAATGTGTTTGTGTTGAAGGATGTATGTTCAATATTTATTCTAAATACTTCATCATGTCATATTTCCATTTGAGGATGTGTTCAAAATATGGAATATGTGTTAGAAATATTAAGAATTCAGGTCAAGATCGAAATAAAGGTTGTCATGTCAAAGTTTATGAAAAGCCTCTATGTGCCTAAGATTCCCAAATTGCTCATATGTGAATTTAATGTCTTGAATGGTAAGCCTTATTATTGTTGATAATGATGATGATATTTGAATGTGGAAAAGGGGACTGGAACTATGAAATACGGCCAAGTGCCAAGAATGACTTTGTAATCATGATCACTAGTGCCAATGAATCGAAAGTATATGAAAGCATAATGACGTGAGATGATTGACAGAAAAAGGTAATGTCTTGGGTGAGATGGCCTAGCCGATCGGGCCGTGATCGGACGCCATGCCGCACACATAGTGGTAATTGTGCTGGAAATTAAAAACTAAAAAAGGTAATGTCTCGGGTGAGACGACCTAGCCGATCGGGCCGCGATCGGACGCCATGTCGCACACATGGTGGTACTGTGCTGGTAATTGTAATAAAATTATAGTTATGGTTGATGTCTCGAATGATATGACCTAGACGATCGTGTCGAGATCGGACTCCGTGTAAGAATACAGAGGTATTGTGAATTATGGAATATCGGCACTAAAGATCACCCAACCTAGTAATATGGAAATTGGCTTAAAAACTTATGTGATCCTTAACTTGATGTTTTAATATTATTTGAAGTCCTTATTGAATTCTACACTGTTCCTATTGCATCATTATTCATTCTATTTAGATGGTGTTTAGCTTTACATACTAGCGCTATTCGACGGTACTAACGTCCCTTTTGCCGGAGGCGCTGCATCTTTAAATGGATGCAGGTGGTTACATAGAAGACAGTGTTGATCACAGATAGTGCTGCATCCTCTTCAGCAGACTCGGTGAGCCCCATTTCATTCTAGTGTCATATATTGTACCTTTTATTTATATTGTTGTCACTTTTGAGGTACACCATCTTTATTCTCTTCTGTATCTATAAAGGCTCTGTAGACACTATGTGGGTTGTATATGGGTGTTGGGAATGATAAACAAGTTATGTTGTGTTTGATCACCTATTACACACAGACTATAAGAATATGTGTATTTTGAGACTAAAAGGCTAAATAGCTAATGAAACTATTTAGTATTGCATGAATGAGCTCCATACTGTATAATTAATGAAATTACATCTTTCACTCGGTTGAGCACCGGTCGCGTTTCCCGAGGTTGGGCATGACAAACTTGGTATCAGAGCCTAAGGTCTTAAAGTGTCCTAGGATGTCTCATAGCCGTGTCTAGTAGAGTCCTTCTTATCGGTATGTTGTGGACCACATCTATAAGTTGGAGGCTACTTGGACATTTAGGAACAATGCCCTTCTTTGATATTCTGGATCATGAAATGGTAAGCCTTATTGTTGTTGATAATGATGATGATATTGGAATGTGAAAAAGGGGACTGGAACTATGAAATACGGCCAAGTGCCAGGAATGACTTTGTAATCGTGATCACGAGTGCCAATGTATCGAAAGTATATGAAAGAAGAATGATGTGAGATGATTGACTGAAAAAGGTAATGTCTCGGGTGAGACAGCCTAGCCGATCGGGCCATGATCGGACGCCTGCCGCACACATAGTGGTAATTGTGCTGGAAATTAAAAACTAAAAAAGTTAATGTCTCAGGTGAGACGACTTAGCCGATCGGGCCGCGATCGGACGCCATGTCGCACACATGGTGGTACTGTGCTGGTAATTGTAATAAAATTATAGTTATGGTTGATGTCTCGAATGATATGACCTAGACGATCGTGTCGAGATCGGACTCCGTGTAAGAATACAGAGGTATTGTGAATTATGGAATATCGGCACTAAAGATCACCCAACCTAGTAATATGGAAATTGGCTTAAAAACTTATGTGATCCTTAACTTGATGTTTTAATATTATTTGAAGTCCTTATTGAATTCTACACTGTTCCTATTGCATCATTATTCATTCTATTTAGATGGTGTTTAGCTTTACATACTAGCGCTATTCGACGGTACTAACGTCCCTTTTGCCGGAGGCGCTGCATCTTTAAATGGATGCAGGTGGTTACATAGAAGACAGTGTTGATCACAGATAGTGCTGCATCCTCTTCAGCAGACTCGGTGAGCCCCATTTCATTCTAGTGTCATATATTGTACCTTTTATTTATATTGTTGTCACTTTTGAGGTACACCATCTTTATTCTCTTCTGTATCTATAAAGGCTCTGTAGACACTATGTGGGTTGTATATGGGTGTTGGGAATGATAAACA
>AWOL01S0111474.1:0-12541 GCA_000715115.1 Nicotiana otophora
GCTTCCCCTGCATTAACCGACCAACGTTGGTCGGTAATTTTAAATATAAATTCTTAAATATTACAAAATATTTTAAATAATAAAATAATTATTTAAATTTTAAAAATTGGGTCCAGATTACCGACCAACGTTGATCGGTAATCCAACATTTTCTTGTCTGACTAGCTGGGTCAATTCGTTGACCAATTTACCAACCAACGTTGGTCGGTATTTAATTTTAAAAAAATATAATATTTTTTTTTCAGTTTCTGTCCAAGCTAGACGGTTTTTGGTCGCTTTTTTTTGACCGATCAATATTAATCGGAAATATTTGGTCGGTTTTTAGCGGATTTTTAGTAGTGTATGATCACCTTCTTCAGAGAAAACTCAGGCCTCCTATTACATTCCATAAATCAATTGCTTTCCCTACTGCTTCAAGTTCCAACGCAAAGGTCAGTCCATAAATTGGCGAAAGGGAAATCAAATCTATAAAAACATTCAATATCATGATTTCACTTTGATAGTCTTCATATTAGAGGTTTGCATAATTTGAAGCAATATATTACTACGTAACTTGGTTTACTTTTACATGGCCGTTAATTATATGTGCATCTTCTCAAACATGGATATCCATCTTTAAAGGAATAAAAACTATAATTCAAATATGTCAAATGAAAAGCACACCAATATTTCTAAAAAGCTTAAAAGAATTCAACGAAGGCATTAAATGAATCAACATGTTTTATAATATCATCAATATCAATCAGCCTCTCAAAACGTTAAAATACGCTAAAATATAATTAAAGATCTCATGCAAAAGAAATACTAACAAAGTAAATGAAGAAATAAAAGAAATACCAAAGGTGCTTCTAAATACCAATCACCTATCTCAACAATTGATATAACAACAGATGGCCACACACAAGTATTACAAACCGGCGATTGTCTTTCTATACGTTAACTTCACTTCTTTCGCCTCTGTTGATTTCTTCTCTGATGGAAGCAGGTACAAACAGCGGAAGCAAATAGTCAGGATCACTGGTATGTAATATAGACAACACATAATCACAGATTATAATTGAATATAAAATCGATACTTATCTCTTGAAGCGTGACTGCGATCGCAAAAAGACCTTCAAGCATGAGCAAAAACCATCCACGAGATCATCCTCCAGTTCCACGGTCTTCTGCTGTGTGACCCGAATAATGCCTGGAATTAGCGAAACTCGTATGGGCGAGTTTCTCCTAGGAAAATCGTGCAGTAAAAACCATAGCCTCCTTATGAAATAAGACCTCTTTATTTAGCCACATGTGTTAGGGTTTTAAAACCTTTTCCTATACTTGTTGGGTCTTCCTTTTCCACCAAAATATTGAATTCCATTTAATTCCTAATGTTTCAGGCACAACAAGGACCGCAATATTTCATTAACGAGGCTTCCTGGTATGGATTTAATTCGAAATATCTGAATTAATACTACCATAATAAATTATGAATTATTCCACTAAAAATTTGCTACTGCACTCCTCAATTCAATTTCGAAATTCTTCCATTAAATCTTATTTAACTCCCCATGTTAAGATTCAGATAATAATCAAATAAATTAAATTACTGACAACTTAATTCATTGATTATTTCCTTTAGACTTTCGCTTAACTTATTTCATGTGACGGATACAAAATCCACCTGCAGGGTTTACATATGAAAACTTATAAGCTTTCATAAAGGTATATCATTAATCTCTAGAATGAGACATGGATTCTATCAACTAACTATTACTTTGCCAATGTATATCATTATGGTCCAATTTACCAGGCATATTGACCCACGAAAGGATCTCGGCTTTTAATAAATTAAAAGAATAATAATATATACAACTAATAATAATTATATCAAGATTAAGAGTATAAGTATATTTAATGGCTAGAGAATTTAAGTCAGTATAAAATACTTATATCTACTTGGTCCGTTCAATACATACAAAATGTACTAGCACAAGAAGTCGGAATTAAACCATTCTCATAATCAAGATAAATTATATTTAATCTTGTGCTACAATCATCCCTGATGATTTGTCCAATTCCATCATTAGATTGTAAACATGATCTTTATACTTATAAGAACCGATGATTTAATCTTTCGTGTATAAGCTAAACTCTATACACTAAATCATCTACTATATAAGAAATGACACAAACGAATATATGTTCTATTTAAAACTTTATTAAAATTGAATAAATAATTGTTCCATAATAAATACTATATCCAAACCAAAATCCATGGTTAATAGTATATATCCCAACAATCTCCCACTTAGACTTTTAACCATAAAAATTATTAGAATATACTATATCTATTGCATTGTTAATAGTATATGTCCTAACAATCTCTCACTTAGACTCATAACCATGTATCTATAACTTTCACAACTATCCTTTTGCACGACTATTAAAAGCCCCTGCCAATATGTTTTTGCTAAAATGAACTTGTCAAGTTATTTTCAAATGCAATCTTTGTCTAGTAGTGCTTTGTCGTAACTAACTAGTTTGGTATTAAACTCTTCAGGTATCTTGTTATGAAACTCTCCCAAGAGTACATACCAAACTATGATTTTCCTTACTATTCTCCTATTACGACGAAGTACTACTAATATTATCTTCATTACCTTACGATATTGAACTATTAATGACTTTTTTCTATAGTGTTCTATGCTCAACATCACTCCCACTACTTGGATGTAGTAAATATATTTTTGTCTATTAAAGTTTCTCTCACTACTTAAATGTAATGGAACGTCAATTCCGACATATAGAGTTCTATGTTCATGAGCGTTTGAATTTTCAGATGATTCATTTGTTATTTCTTTGTTTAGTTCTTGTAAAACTAGTTTACTTCTAGGAACATAGTTTATTAAATAATCCTATTATAGAGAACTGGTATTTGTGCTAACAATTACCTTCTTTTCTTTAGAAAAAACAATAAACCTCATTACGTTCCCTTGGATATCCAATAAACGCGCAAACATTCATCCTTGATTTTATCTTATATGTTTTCCCTTTCAGTATATATATTGGACAATTCCATATCCAAACTTGCCGCAGACCGGACTTATGTTAAGTCCACAGTTCTATGGGGTCCAAGATATTGACTTAGAAAGAACTAAAATCATGATGTAATTGCAGTTTCTTAGGAATATCCATAACGAAAAAAGAAATAAATCAGATGTAATGACCCGACCGGTCATTTTGAGTATTACAGCCCCGTTCACCCATTTACTGCTTAATTTGTGCTTTACAGTTGTTATGTGACTTGGCGAGGTAATTGGTTCGGGTCCGGTGAGGTTTCAGAATGAATTGAGATACTTAGTCTCAAAGATGATAACTTAAGTTGAAAAGGTTGACCGGATGTTGACATATATGTAAACGACCCCGGAATAGAGTTTTGATGATTCCAATAGCTCTGTATGGTGATTTTGGACTTAGGAGCGTGTCCGAAAAATTATTTAGATGTCCGTAGTTAAATTAGGCTTGAAGTGGCTAAAATAGAAATTTAAGTTAGAAGTTTAACCGAGAAGTTGAATTTTTGATATCGGGGTCGGAATCTGATTCTGGAAATTGAAATAGGTACGTTATGTCATTTATGACTTGTGTGCAAAATTTGAGGTCAATCAGACATGATTTGCTAGGTTTCAGCATCGAATGTAGGATATTTTGACGTCGTTTCTTCAAGAATAAGCGGTATCATAATAAGCAAATGAGCTCCAAATTCAGTTTTGATTAAAGCATTAGATCTGTATTGAAATTTTGGAGCAATAACAAAAAGAATCGTCGAATTCGGACATCGTATGAGAGAGTTATGCCCATTTCTGTGTCGGAAAATATTTTCCGTTGTCGTCAGCGTCCAGGGTAGCGTGGGGCGCTATCCCTGGTGCTGGAACTTCTGGAGTTCTGGAAACGGCGACACAGGTAGCGCCCCATGCCACCTGTGGCACTACAAACATAAGGGGATCTATAAATCGGGGGGTTTTGCCATTTTTGGCATAAACATAGTTGGGGAGCTCGGTTTGGGCGATTTTCAGAGGCAAACTTCACAAATTGGACTGGGGTAAGTAATCTTAACTTAATTTGGTCCGTTATTCATGAATCTAACACTATTTCCAGCACCTATTTCGTGATTTGTGGGATTAGAATAGAAATTTTCCAAAAATTGATTTGAGGGTTTGAAGGCCGAATCGGAGTCGGAATTTAGTAATTTTTGTATGGTTGGACTCGTGGTTGAATGTGCATTTATATTTTGTAACTTTTGTTGGGTTTCGATACATGGTCCCCACTGTTGATTTTTGAGTTAATTTTGGATTTTATTATGAAATTTTGCATTTCATATGGAATTGATTCCTATACCTCATGTTGATTGTATCGAATTATTTTAACTAAGATTCGA
Source organism: Nicotiana otophora (assembly GCA_000715115.1). Classification (NCBI taxonomy): domain Eukaryota; kingdom Viridiplantae; phylum Streptophyta; class Magnoliopsida; order Solanales; family Solanaceae; genus Nicotiana; species Nicotiana otophora. The sequence continues at coordinate 4,418 of AWOL01S0111474.1, forward strand.
GGCGTTCAGAGGCCGAATCGCGAGAAAAATTCTTATTGGAAAAAATAATTGCTCGGATTGAGGTAAGTAACAGTTCTAAATTTGGTCCTGGGGGTATGAAATTCCAAATTCTGTGATATGGGATTGGTTTTGAGGTGACGCACATGCTAGGTGACGGGCGTGTGGGCGTGCACCGTAGGAATTGTGACTTGATAAATTCCATGGAACTATGTGGTTAAATAATCTGTAGATATCCATACAGTTTCCAAGTATTAGAGAAATCGAACTATAAATCACGTTTAAACTATGTGTTGACACTGTAGGGACCCACAGAGGTCGTGTACATGATGAATTATCTGCTAAATTATTGTTTCGTACTCAGTCACAGTTTTACTTGCACACTACATCTCAGTCTCTATTGTTCATTATTGATGCATCACATCATTGTTGTTTGGGCTGCTTATCATGATTTTTGAGAGCCCGGGAGACTGGAGAGGTTGATGACTGAGTGAGGCCGAGGGCCTGATTGGGAGGCTATTTATGGGATCGGGTTGCACGCCGCAGCATGTTTCATTGTTATATGCCATGATTGGCTTGTTATAGTGCTTGGGCTAAAGGAGCCCCTCCGGAGTTTGTATACACCCCCAGTGAGCGCAGGTACCTACTGAGTGCGAGTGCCGAGTGCTAAGTGATTGAGAGGAAAGAGTGACTATAAGGAAAGAGTGATTGTGAGGTTGGAGTGAATGGGAGGTGTTGTCGGCTTGCCTAGTATTGAGATAAGGAAATTGTGAGGAAAGAGTGACTATAAGGAAATTGTGGGGTATTGGTGTTGTCGGCTTGCCTAGTATTGAGATAGGCGCCATCACGACAGGCGTGATTTTTGGATCGTGACAAGTTGGTATTAGAGCCTAGGTTACATAGGTCTCACGAGTCATGAGCAGGTTTAGTAGAGTCTTGCGGATCGATATAGAGACGTCTATACTTATTTTCGAGAGACTGCCGAACCCTTAGGAAAATTTCACTTTCTTGTATTCTGTTGTGCAAATTTGTTGATTCCGAAAACTAAATTTCTGTAATCCTATTATCGAGGTGTAATGACCCGACCGGTCGTTTTGAATATTATAACTCTGTTCCCCCATTTACTACTCAAATTTTGTCTTGCAATTGATTTATGACTTATCGGATTAGTTGGTTCGGGTCCGGAAGAAATTCAGAATGAAATAAGACACTTAGTCTCATAATTGAAAATTTAAGTTAGAAAAATGGACCAGATATGGACCTATGTGCAAGCGACCTCAGATTTGAATTTTGATGATTCCAATAGCTCTGTATGGTAATTTTGGGCTTAGGAGCGTGTTCGAAATATTATTTGGAGGTCCATAGTGGAATTAGGCTTGAAATGCCGAACGTTAAAGTTTTGGAAAGTTTCACCGGGGGGTTGACATTTTGATATCGGGGTCGAAATCTGATTCTGAAAATTTGAATACTTTCATTATGTCATTTATGACTTGTGTGCAAAATTTGAGGTTAATCAGACGTGATTTGATAGGTTCCGAAGTCGTTTGTAGAAATTGGAAATTTCAAAGTTCATTAGGCTTGAATCTATGTGTGATTCGTGTTTTAGTGTTGTTGGATGTGATTTCAAGGCTCGACTAAGTTTGTATGATATTTTAGGACTTGTTAGTACATTTAGTTGAGGTCCCGGGGGCCTCAGGTGAGTCTCGGATGGTTAACGGATCAAATTCGAACTTAGAATAAATAGTTGAAGTTTCTGCCCTTTGCTGCAATCGCACCTGCGGAAATTCCATCGCAGGTGCGAGCTCGCAGAAGCGAGCCTGGCAAGCGCAAATGCGCAAATGGACTGTGGGGCAGTAGTCGCAGGTGCGAGGGAAATTCCGCACCTGCGTGGGCGTAGATGCGGAGGGACGCGCGCAGAAGCGGCTTGCGCAGGAGCGCAAATAGGCGCGCAGATGTGGGCAAAGGCACAGATGCGGGAGTTTTTCCGCACATACGGTAGGCGCAGAAGATGCCAAGTTTCCGCAGGTGCGAAAACCTCTGGGCAGTACAAAAACAGAGGGGTTCCGAGCTTTTGCCATTTTTGGGCATTTCAAGCTCGGGTTGGGCGATTTTGAGTAAGGTTTTCACGGGAAAACTTGAGGTAAGTCCCTTGTCATCATTTCTACTCCATAATATTGAATTATCATCGAATAATCCGACTAGATTACATGTTTTTGAGGTATAAATCGGGGGTTTTGAACTTACGGATTTGAAGATTTGATGATTTGGAGGTCGAGTTGATGTCAGATTTTGATAAAATTAGTATGGTTAGACTCGTGGTGGAATGAGTTTTCGGATTTTGTAACTTTTGTCGGGTTCCGAGACATGGGCCCCACGGGAGATGTTTTGAGCTAATTTTTGGATTTTTATGGAAAATTATTATTTTCTTATAGAATTAATTCCAATGAATTTTATTGATTGAAACAAATTATTTATGACCAGATTTGAGGCGTTTGGAGACCAATTCACGAGGAAAGGACATTGCAGAATAAGAATTTCATGGCTTGAAGTAAGTAACAATTTTAAATCTGGTCCTGAGAATATGAAACCCCGAACTTTGGTATCATGCGATTATTTTGGAGGTGACGCACATGCTATGTGACGGGCGTGTGGGCGTGCACCGAGGGAATTGTGACTTGGTCCGTCCCGGGAAACTGTAAAGTTGAATAATTTGTTGTTAGCTATATGCTCTCCATGTGTTGATAAAAGTTAACTGTAAATCATGTTAGAAATCATGCTTAGGCTATGTGATAGTACTATTGGGACCCACAGAGGCCGTGTACTTGTTGAATTGCCTGCTAAATGCTATATTTACTCAGTCTCAGTTTTTACTTGCACATTTTATCTCAGTCTCTGTAATTATTATTGATACATCATATCATTGTTGTTTGGGGTGATTTCATGATTATTGAGAGCCCGAGAGACTGGAGAGATTTATGACTGAGGGAGGCCGGGGGCCTGATTGTGAGGATATTTTTTGGATCGGGGCTGCCCGCCTGCAGCATGCTTTATTGGCTTATTATTGCACGTGAGTTGGCCATGCGGATCCTTATATTATTATTGCACGTGAGTTGGTCGTGCAACACGTGAGTAGGCCGTGCCGATCCAAATATTTATATTATGGCACGTGAGTTGTCCGTGCAGCACGTGAGTTATCCGTGCTTATAGCGCTTGGGCTATAGGAGCCCCTCATGAGTCTTTACACCCTCAGTGAGCGCGGGTACCCATTGAGAGTGAGTGATGAGGGATGGGAGCCCAGGAAGTGATGAGGGCTGGGAGCCCAGTGAGCGATTGTTGTCCTAAGAGGTTGTACTTGATTTCCATTTGTTGTTACANTGGGCAAAGGCACAGATGCGGGAGTTTTTCCGCACATACGGTAGGCGCAGAAGATGCCAAGTTTCCGCAGGTGCGAAAACCTCTGGGCAGTACAAAAACAGAGGGGTTCCGAGCTTTTGCCATTTTTGGGCATTTCAAGCTCGGGTTGGGCGATTTTGAGTAAGGTTTTCACGGGAAAACTTGAGGTAAGTCCCTTGTCATCATTTCTACTCCATAATATTGAATTATCATCGAATAATCCGACTAGATTACATGTTTTTGAGGTATAAATCGGGGGTTTTGAACTTACGGATTTGAAGATTTGATGATTTGGAGGTCGAGTTGATGTCAGATTTTGATAAAATTAGTATGGTTAGACTCGTGGTGGAATGAGTTTTCGGATTTTGTAACTTTTGTCGGGTTCCGAGACATGGGCCCCACGGGAGATGTTTTGAGCTAATTTTTGGATTTTTATGGAAAATTATTATTTTCTTATAGAATTAATTCCAATGAATTTTATTGATTGAAACAAATTATTTATGACCAGATTTGAGGCGTTTGGAGACCAATTCACGAGGAAAGGACATTGCAGAATAAGAATTTCATGGCTTGAAGTAAGTAACAATTTTAAATCTGGTCCTGAGAATATGAAACCCCGAACTTTGGTATCATGCGATTATTTTGGAGGTGACGCACATGCTATGTGACGGGCGTGTGGGCGTGCACCGAGGGAATTGTGACTTGGTCCGTCCCGGGAAACTGTAAAGTTGAATAATTTGTTGTTAGCTATATGCTCTCCATGTGTTGATAAAAGTTAACTGTAAATCATGTTAGAAATCATGCTTAGGCTATGTGATAGTACTATTGGGACCCACAGAGGCCGTGTACTTGTTGAATTGCCTGCTAAATGCTATATTTACTCAGTCTCAGTTTTTACTTGCACATTTTATCTCAGTCTCTGTAATTATTATTGATACATCATATCATTGTTGTTTGGGGTGATTTCATGATTATTGAGAGCCCGAGAGACTGGAGAGATTTATGACTGAGGGAGGCCGGGGGCCTGATTGTGAGGATATTTTTTGGATCGGGGCTGCCCGCCTGCAGCATGCTTTATTGGCTTATTATTGCACGTGAGTTGGCCATGCGGATCCTTATATTATTATTGCACGTGAGTTGGTCGTGCAACACGTGAGTAGGCCGTGCCGATCCAAATATGTATATTATGGCACGTGAGTTGTCCGTGCAGCACGTGAGTTATCCGTGCTTATAGCGCTTGGGCTATAGGAGCCCCTCATGAGTCTTTACACCCTCAGTGAGCGCGGGTACCCATTGAGAGTGAGTGATGAGGGATGGGAGCCCAGGAAGTNAATTTTTGGATTTTTATGGAAAATTATTATTTTCTTATAGAATTAATTCCAATGAATTTTATTGATTGAAACGAATTATTTATGNGTTACACTTAATTGCTATCTGTCATTATTGTGAAATCTCTGAAAGATTGTTGATATATGGATTACATGAACAGGAACTGTATTAAAATTGATTTGACATTAAACTGCCATATTTGATAGCATGTCTATTCTTTTCCTCGAATTACTGGAAATGAACCATAACTGTGTAGCTTGTTACTATCTTCAGTTCCTTATTTATTATTGTTACTTGCTGAGTTGGTTGTACTCATACTACACACTGCACTTCGTGTGTAGATCCAGGTATTCCCGGACATAGCGGGTGTTAATCCTTTCGCGCGGTTGAGTTTTAGGAGATTTTGAGGTAGCTGTCGTGTTCCGCTGACCTTGTATCTCCTTCTCTATCTCTTTGTTCACTGTATTTGGTCACAAACTATTATAGACTATATTTTCCAGACTTGTATTCATATTAGATGCTCATGTACTCAATGACACCAGGTTTTGGGGAGTGTTTGTATTGTATTTAAATATTATATTTTCAACCTTGAGAGAAATTGTGGTTTATTGAGATTTTCGGCTTGCCTAGTATTGAGATAGGCGCCATCACGACGGGTGAGATTTTGGGTCGTGACAAGTTGGTATCAGAGCCTAGGTTACATAGGTCTCACGAGTCATGAGCAGATTTAGTAGAGTCTTGCGGATTGGTACGAAGACGTCTGTACTAATCTTCGAGATGCTGCAGAACCCTTAGGAAAATTTTACTTTCTTGTATTTTGTCGTGCGAATTTATTGATTCTGGAAACTAAATTGTTGCTATTCTATTCTCTCACAGATGGTGAGGATACGTACTACCGAATCGGACGGTCAGCCACTAGTGCCACCAGTTAGGGCCGCGAGAGGCCGGGGCCGTGGTAGAGGCCGGGGCCGAGGTAGAGGTCGAGGTGTAGCTCATACCACAGTTGGAACAGCACCTGTAGTACCACCAGTTATTATAGCACAGGAGCAGATTCCAGATATGGTTGAGCCGACAGGGTCAGCTCAGACACCAGCTATGCCCATTGAGATTGCAGGCATTCAGGAGACTTGGGCCTAGATATTGGCAGCCTGCACTGGTCTTTCTCAGGTGGTTTCGGCTCAGGCCGCACCTTCCACTTCTCAGGCTGGGGGAGGTACTCACACCCTTGTTGCCCGTACTCCAGACCAGGTAGTACAGGGACTTCAGATACCGGGAGCGCTACCAGCCCAGTCGGTTATAGTTGCTCAGGCCCCGGTAGTTCCTGTTATGACAGATGATGAGCAGATGAGGCTTGAGAGATTTGAGAGGCTTCGACCTCCACCATTTAGCGGTACTGAGTCAGAGGATGCTCAGGATTTTCTGGATAGGTGTCAACGGATGTTTCAAATAGCGGGTATTCTGGAGACTAGTGGGGTCTAATTCACTACTTTTCAGTTTTCTGGGTCTGCACTCAGATGGTGGGAGACTTATGAGAGATGAAGGCCTGTTGGCGCAGCACCCCTTACTTGGCATCAGTTCTCCGTGGTCTTTTTGGAGAAGTTCGTACCTCAGTCCCGCACAAAAAAGTTGCGCAGACAGTTTGAGCAGCTTCGCCAGGGTGATATGTCCGTGACGTGATACGAGATGAGCTTTTCTGAGTTGGCTCGTCACGCAGTCTGGTTGGTTCCCACTGATAGGGAGAGGATTAGGAGGTTCATTGATGGCCTCACATATTATCTACGATTACTTATGACTAGGGAGAGAGTATCTGGTGCTACTTTTGATGAGGTAGTGGACATTGCTTGGCAGATAGAGATGGTTCATATCCAGGAACGTGAAGAGAGAGAGGCTAAGAGGCCTCGTGGTCCGGGTGATTATAGCGGTGTTGCTTCAGGGGGTCAGTTTCACCGAGGTAGGGATTGTTCTTACAGACACGCTCAGACGGGTCGTCCAGCTCATCGTGGTGCATCAGCTAGCCATGGTTCTTACAGTGCTCACTCAGGCCAGTCTTCATTCGGTGCACTACCAGCGCAGAGTTCTCATCATGCCTCGTCCGCATAGGCTTCTGCAAGTCATTCCTCGGGTTATCAGGAGCAGCAGTTCTATCAGAGGAGGGTTTGTTTCGAGTGCGGAGAATTTGGACATTTCAAAAAAGAGTGTCCCAGAGTTCTCGACCGATGGCACCAGCACCAATAGTTGCACCACCCTCTCTGCCATCTCGGGGTGGGGGTCGGGCATCTAGGGGTCGCCCAAGAGGGGGAGGCCGATCAGGTGGTAAGCAGGCTCGATTCTATGCTTTGCCTGCCAGGCCAGATACTGTTGCCTCAGACGCAGTGATCACATGTATTGTTTCAATGTGCCAAAGGGAGGCTTCTATATTATTTGACCCCGGTTCTACTTATTCATATGTATCATCATATTTTGCTCATTATCTGGATATGCCCTGTGAGTCCTTAGTTTCACTTGTTTGTGTATCTACATCGGTGGGCGATATTATTACTGTGGATCGTGTGTATCGGTCATGTGTGGTAACTATTGGGAAACTGGAGACTAGAGTTGATCTCTTATTACTCGGTATGGTTGATTTCGATCTAATCCTGGGTATGGATTGGTTGTCTCCATGTCATGATATTCTGGATTGTCACACAAAAATCGTGACGTTGACGATGTCGGGGTTGCCAAAGGTTGAATGGAAGGGTTCTCTAGATCTTGTTCCTAGTAGGGTAATTTCTTATTTGAAGGCCCAACGTATGGTTGGAAAGGGATGCTTGTCATATTTGGTCTTTGTGAGAGATGTTGATGCAGATGCTCCTATTATTGATTCAGTACCGATCGTGAGAGACTTTCCGGATGTATTTCCTGCAGACCTGTCGGGTATGCCACCCGACAGGGATATTGGTTTCGGTATTGACTTGGTACAGGGCACTCAGTCTATTTCTATTCCTCTGTATCGTATGGCACCAGTTGAGTTAAAATAATTAAAAGAGCAACTTCAAGAACTCCTTGAAAAGGGGTTTGTTTATTAGGCCTAGTGTGCCATCTTGAGGTGCACCGGTTCTGTTTGCAAAAACGAAAGATGGTACTATGCTGATGTGCATTGATTATAGGCAGTTGAACAAAGTTACAATCAAGAATAAATATCCATTGCCGCATATTGATGATTTATTTGACCAGCTTCAGGGAGCGAGGGTGTTCTCCAAAATTGATTTGAGATCTGGGTATCACCAGTTGAAAATTCGGTATTCGGACATTCTAAAGACGGCATTCAGGACTCGTTATGGCCACTATGAATTTCTTGTGATGTCTTTTGGGCTAACCAATGCCCCAGCAGCATTTATGCATTTGATGAATAGTGTATTTCAGTCA